>JBCJKH010055259.1:0-12967 GCA_039877255.1 Loriculus beryllinus | reverse complement strand
ATCCTCGTGGCCCTCCTCTGGACTTGTTCCAACAGTTCCATGTCTTTTTTATGTTGAGAACACCAGAACTGCACACAATACTGCAGGTGAGGTCTCACGAGAGCAGAGTAGAGGGGCAGGATCACCTGCAGGATTTACCTGCAGTGATGGCAATAGCATGTTATGCTGATAAGTACTCCAAGCATGCTGGTGCTGGAGGAAATTCTATTATACTCTGGTTGTTCTGGTATCAGAACTGAACAGCACAACTGCCTTCATGTTCCACTTTCTTGGGCAACATGACAAATCAAGCAGGCTGACCCTTACATCACTAAATTTATACTAAAAATTGTTGGCAATTATTTTGAAACAGCTCATTCTTTAGTAAGTGCTATCCTGACATCATTTGGGCTATAGTTCTGGAAGCTGTATTGCTATTTGAATCTCCCAGCCACAACAGGTAAGAGCACATCAAGATCTGAGGGAGTGCTTTCTTGGCCAGGGTGCTATGCAGACATAATAGCTCAGCAGTAGAACTAGTGTGTTAGTTTAATTCACCAGTACACTTAGAGGGGTTTTTATGAGGCTTTGCAAGATGTAATCCAGAGGATCTCGTGGTTTCTTTCTTTTTTTTTTTTCCACCTTGGACAAGAAGATAATTTCAGACTGAGGCATCTGTAGCATATGTTTTCTGCAGAGCTGGTGATAATAGAAACATTTTAGTGAGGTCCCTAAAGGAGTTACGTCACTTGTTTTTTGACTCGGCAGTCAGAGAGAAACTAGAGAGGAAGCCTGCTGTCACTGCTGGAGAAAGGATATAGGTCCTGGCGGCAAGCCCAGGCCTGCTCAGCAGATCAAAGGCTCTTCCCTTGGCTCCCAGAGCAGCCGGAAAAGCAGCTGCCCAGTACCCTTTCAGCATCCTTCGTTCCTTTCCCCTGTGCCAGCAAATAACAACTTCTTTTTGCTCCCCACCTTGGAAATAGTCTCATTTTTTTTCCCTCGGTATCCTGCCAAGCAAGGTCCTTTTAGGGAGAGCACTTGTGTTTACTACCTGCAGATCCCAGGGCTAGCCAGTGCAAATGCGCTGGGGATGCTGTGGTTCTTACGCACTCTTCCCTCCTCCCAGAGACGCTCCCAGTTGCTGATTTTGACATGGAAGAGGAGGCAAAGCTGAAAAGAGCAAGCCGTGGCTATAAACCACATGCCGTTTTCCAAGCCAGCCCAATGGAAGATTTCAATTTGGAAAAGTACTTTTTGTGCCAAAACAGCGTAACAGCCATGCTTTGAAAGTCTTCCCACTCACCTCCCAGAAAAATAAATAATGTGGCTTTTTTGTGGGCTTCTTGGTGGTGATTTTTTCCTTTTTAAATACATGACTGCCTTCCTCCAGAGCTGCTGCTTGTCAGTGCTGCTCATCACTGTCCCTGTTAACTGGTTCCTGCCAGGAGGTTTGTTGGCTCTGAGAGTCAAACGGACATGTGGGAGAACTGCAGACGCTGCAAGAAGAATATTATGTCTGCTATTAGGATGCCATTTCTTCTGAAGTTACACAATGGGCTGGTTGATGGGAGCCTTTATAAATAACTGCACTGCGCTTCAAAGGCACTGGCAGCTCTTAGGTACCAAGTTACTGCTAAAAAGGGGGAGATCACCTGACCCTTGGCTGAGCTGCAGGGTTTTTCATTATCTTATTAGGTAATACAAGTCGTTAAGGCTAATTAATACTTCTGCAGTGATTTGAAGTTGTAACATGCTATAGAAGCGCTCATGGGTCCTGTTAAATAGTAGTACTTGGTTGTTCAGGAAATCCATTTGAAACCCAGTTTAGCATTTGCAGGTTGTAGGGAGTGAGAGGTAGGGCTGCATTTGTGATAAAACTTACTTTCCTCCCTGCTGAACTCACTTGTATCTTTGCTACTGGTAGTAATGAGGAGGTAGCAGGGCAAAGCAAGGCTCTGGTTTGGTTGATTGTTCAGCTCTGCTGGAGTCAGTGGGAAAGATTCCCTTAAATTGTACAGGAGGCCTCTTATAATGGAAGGAGGGAACTGTAGGGAGGAAACAGGGAGAAAAGATCTACCAGGCCTATGTCATATGGATGCTGGGAGGAGTGCTTATGGGATGAACATCCTGAAATCCTCATGTCTGGGGGTGCATTCAGGCTTTCAGGAAGGGATGGGATTAACCTAAGTTAATGCTTCTTGAGGAAAATAACTCATTTGGAGTAGCTGGTAGAGGAAGCATTATTTTGACTTGGCTTCTGCTGGTTATTGCAGAGGCCTCTAGGATTGTGGCTGGGTTTTGTTTTAGGAAGAACTGCTCCTTTGCTAGGAACAGTCATGCTAGAAGTATGGCACGCCAAAATGCTGCAGGTCATGTAAGAGTCTGAGCCCTTGGCTGAAACATTCTGTAACAAAACCAACCTTTTTGAATGAACTGTGTGCACTAGAAATTACAGTTATTATTCTGATTAAGACCTGAAATCAAACATTCTTCTGTTTCTTCCTTCCATATCCTTCTTTGGTGGAAGAGAGGTAGGAGGAAAGGAAACATCCTATTCTTTACTTAAAACCAGAAACTTAGTGGTGGCCTTATTTTATGTTAAAGTTACCCCCAAAGCCCATAAAATATTTTGGGTGAAGCAAAATTCACACTTTATATGTTTGTGTATATATATGTATATGTACACACACACATAGAAATACACACATATATATATATAGAGAGAGAGAGGCTGGTTTGAATATCTGCAAAATACAAAAGCAACCTTGTACTTCCTTGTTTCAATTTTATTTCTGGTTTTGTAGCATTTCTGTTACTGAAACACTCTTTGCCATAATGTGTGTTTCACTGCCATGAGGTGTACTTTTGTCACTGTGAAGGTCTTTAAGCTGTGCGTTTCAGTTCCCCAGGTTTAATTGTCTGTTCCTGACAGTGCAAATGAACAGTAAAATGAATATAAAGACAGTGTTTTTATTTTAAATATAATAAAATGTACTGCAGATTGTTTTATGGGTTAACAGGGTTGGGATTCATACTCCTTGTACATCCACGTCTGAGGTGAGACCCCACATAAAGTGCAGATCTGGCTGATTATTATCCTAGTGTTCCTGTTTTTTGGCTTTCAAGGAAAAGGGAGGCTGAAAAGTTGTTTAGGATAATCTCACATATAGCTTTTAATAACTGTAGTAGTAGGGCAAGGGGTAATGGGTTTAAACTTCAGCAGTTGAAGTTCAGATTAGATATAAGGAAGAAGTTCTTTACTGTGAGAGTGATGAGGCCCTGGAACAGGCTGCCCAAAGAAGTGGTAAATGCTCCATCCTTGGCGGTGTTCAAGGCCAGGTTGGGCATCATGGTCTAGTATGAGGTGTCCCTGCCAGTGACAGCAAATTGGAACCAGATAACCTTAAGGTCCTTTCCAACCCAAACCGTTCAATGATTTTAAGACATAGGGTAGGGGAATTCACATGGGGAATATTAAAAGCTGGATTTTTTGCTGGTTTGGCTGAATCTCTGAAGTCATTGAGAGATTTCATTTATTTTTCAGGTAAGGACTGTGTGCTGCTTTGAGAACACTTTGGAGGTGGTAACTGAAAATACTTCCCTATGCAGTTTCTTCTGTGTAGATCAGAAACTGGGGCATGGCTATGAATTCTGCTAAATATTGATATTAAAATAGAACCCCATCTTGGCAGGGTCAAAGCAGGAGTTAGGAGACCATTTCTGAATAGAGCTCCTGGTTATGCCAGTGTTTTTATTTACTTATTAATCACATTTTTACTATGCTAAACCAGTGCCAGGGAATTTTAAGACAAGTCGTATAAATTCTCTACCCTCAACTGCTGTCTTTTTAGATGAAGTAATGGAAAGGATGAGTGAAAGCCCAATGTAGGGAACGGAAACAAAACTGTAGAGCAAGATAGTATAATGCAAACTATGAAAAATCTCCTGAGTGTGGGGAGGAAGGCAGACTGGTGTTTGATTTTGTTGGAGAACTCCCTGTAGTCCTGGAATTTGTAAAGCTCAGTCCAAAAATGGATCAACAAAGAATCTGAACTGTTATAATCCTTTAAAAAAAATATGTTACGGAGCAGAGCAAGACATTTAGGTCACAGTTAAATTTAGTAAAATAAGAAAAATGTGGTGGTTTTTGCCTTTCCAGAATGATTAATTACAAAAGATGGGAAGTCTTTATGGTATTAAATGACCCACAGAAATATAATCTCTGCAAATAGTCACTAATTTCTTTGTACCTGCCAGATCCACCATTCTCCTGCCCTGCAGCAGCAGCAGCACTGTATTTGTACAGTGGCACCTTGAGGGTCTCTGCACGTCACAGTCATTTTCTGAGCTCTTGCTTGATCAAGTTAGAACAAGGCAGTGTTGACAGATTGGTGAAGGCTGTTCTGGTGAGCAACAGGACCTGGCTCAACTATGTATAAGTATTTGCAGTGTTGAAACAGCCCCCTGTAAGTGCTTTCAGGCTTTCATAACTCGCAGTTCAAAATACTATAGGCATTTGTAAACATGGTTTATGGAGAAAAAATGGGTTTGAGCACAGGCAGAATTTGGTGTAAGTCACTTCAGAAATACTATGACAAACAATATTCAGCACTAAAGTATCTCTTTCATCGTATTTGACGTTTCGGCATAGGTATAGGTTGCCTCATGAGCAGTCGGTTGAACGAACTAGACCCTGAGTGAGTAAGAAGTAAGTAAGAACACCCTGCAAAGGTACAGTACGGACTCTGAAATGCAAAAGAGAGAAACCCATGGGGGGAGACTTACTGAATAGCATGGATTTCATGTACCAAAGTATGACATATTATAGCTGATCAGCTCTCCAACAGACAAAGCCAACCGGCAGCCATGCAAGCTCAAGCCATCAAGCAAGATCCTTTTCAGAACTCTTTGGCTGAGCAAGCTAAACCTGCTCAAGCTGAATATGAGTAACTAGGTGGGGTATCTTTGGGAAAGATCTCTGTGCTGGTGACAGGTTGGGCATCTCACATAGGAAGGAGCTAATCTGTCCATGGAGTAGGAGTGTGCCAGCACTGTTGGCTCCTGGAGGCCTGTGTGCGCTCAAAGAAGATGGAGAAAGGAAGACAGGAGGGCATGTGGGCGCAGGGGATAACTGTAGGTAAATAAGGGTACATCACCTTTGCATTGTCAGTGGGAGTATTCCTGAGGCTTGTGCTGTTTGGGAGAGGGGAAAAAAGCCAACATGAAAGCAGCTATTAGCAGCCCTCATGCTGGGAGTGGACCTCATGACTGTCCTTAGGTCCACGAAGGCTTATTTCCTCCAAGGTAGAGGCTCCTTCTTTCTGAGACTGCTTTCATCCCTGCCCACAAGACTGTGGGTGTCCATACGCACCGTAACCTCATTATCTTCAATGGAAAAATAAAACCCCAAAGCCTATTAAAAATACTGCCTATGCCAGTATTGTCTATGCCATTGTGACTATGAATCAGTGGTCAGAGCTGCGAGCGAGAATTACAGCCTTTTCTCCGTGTTCTTTGCCATGGACAGCCCTCAGTCCTATGACTAAGACTAATGTCTTTTTTAGAACCTATTCAAAGTCTCCTGAGGGGGCAGAGCCTTTCTTATGAGTTAAAAATCAACCTATTTAAGTGAGGTCTTAAGGAGTGGAAGGTGGCAATATGAAGTTTCAGACTCTGCAGAGGAGCTGCCAACGCAAAGGTCACGCAAGGTTGTGGTTACTCCCACTGTGTGCTGCAATGGGCTTCATGCATTAGTACAGACTGGGATTACAGCAGGGCCAGCACAGAGAGAGGGAAGACATGAATCCACCCTCTAGCCCTGTGGTTTTTGCAAGTTTTCTGGCACTGGCCCCTGTTCCAAGTCCTAAAGGAGCTCTGGTGGAGAGTTGCCACCCTCGTCCAAAAAAAGAGGTAGGATTTTATTCTCAATAGCACTGTTGAACTGCATGGAAAGTAGTCATCACCCACAATCAATTACTAGGAAGCACTTATAGATTGCTCTATACACTATAGCTGATAGCACAGGTAGGTTATCCCTTTGTTCTCTCTTTTCTCATATGATATGAGACCAGTTGATAACTTGTCTTTCTCCATTCCCAAGAAGAGATTATGTTTTCCTTCCTAAGCCCCAGTGATTTTAGCTTTCTGTCTCACCAGTTGCTGGGGACTGATGATGCTAAACCCTGTCTCCCAAAAAGCCTTTATCCTTCGTGTAAATTAGCTGATAGATTCATTCTACTGATACAAGTCAAAACAATGTTTTAGCTGGCAGAATTCTGTGGAATTCTGTCTCTTCCATTTTTTTTTTCCTCCCATTAGCAAACTAGTGTTTCCCTAACAAGTCCTCAGATCTGGCAGTTTTCCAGGCTTTCCCTTTTTGGTAGGCAGCCCTAAGGAAGGGAATCTCATCTTGCTGCCAGCTCACCCACTTACAACACGTGTTGGGGAGGGATTAGAAACTCTTTCCTTCAACAGCCCTGGAGCAGAGGAGGCACTGGGAGTTCAGCTTGGAGGCTCTGCCTGTGAGATACAGATTATCAAACCTTAAATTAGAGAGCAAATACCACCCTTTGCTTTTCATCCTCCTTCTTTTTCCCCTTCATTTAAGTTAATTTGAGTCCTGGTTACAGGTAATGCACAGAGAGCCCTTGAAAGGGAGATGTGTTTGTCTCCCAGGCAGGCGCAGTCTGATTTCCCTCTCTCTGCTCTGGTCCCTTCCAGGCTGGAGCTACAATGGCAAGAGAGAGAGTACTTCAGTGCCCATCATTGCTCGCTCTTGGATGGCTCTGCCAGCCTGGATGCCAGCTGTGGTGGTGGGTTTTGCATGGCTGTGGGTTTGATACCAGTTTAGCTTGCCAACTGCCGGCGTAAGCTGTGTAACTTGCAGCTCCACAAATGCCATGCCAGCATCTGTTTCTCATCCTACAGCATTTTAAATGATGCACATTTCCAGCTGTCTTCCCTTTCCTTCCCAGTTTCAAAGCACATATTGCTCTGAGATGCATTTCCAGGCTACACAGTCCATATGCAAGGCAAAGGAGAGCTGCAAGGCTTGACATGAACTGTTCATACCCTTGTCCTCCAGCATGGTCGTGCATTGAAGCAGAAGAAACCCTCAGCTGTGAGGAGTCCTGCAGCTTGTGGAATGTGTTAATTAAACAAGCATCTCTGGAAGAGGTAAAATGGTACAGGACTTCTGCAGATAACTTGGCAGCTCCCTAATACAGTATTCACAGCTTCAAGTCTCTTAGGAAAAAAGCTGAACAGCCTTTATAAAGGGCTTTTAAAGCCCTACTTTCCAGTAGGAATGTAGTAGAAGAACACTGTGAAGGCCCTGGAAGTGTGCTGCTCACAAGCAGAGGAAAGATTAAATTCCAGGGCTTGCTTTGGGGTAAATTGCTGACCTCTGTCTTCAGCTTTAAGCTGTCTGAAGAAAACCATTCCTAGCATACAGCAAGATGAGTTGCTTTTGCTGGATTCTTTCCTGCATGCAGTGTAATGGTTTAATGTGGATATAGCAGGAAACAAGGAAAATTGAAAGCATAATTCATTTTGAATGGCATGATGTAAGAGGTGATTTCTTTTAAGGAGCTAGAAGGCAAAGGGATCAGTGTTAAATATTTTAAGTGAGCTCTTGGAACAATCCCTTAATGGAATTTTTTCTCTTCCTCCCCTTTTACGACTGTAAAATCTATGTTTTCTGCTGCTTCTCTTTTGTTATTTATAGACTTTAAAACCTTAATCATAACAATTTTACTTATTGGGTTATAAAATTCCTTTATCTTCTGTCCCACGAAGTCAATAAGCATTTCTTCAGCACAGTAACAGATCCCCATTCTGCTTTCTGGGCAGATTTACTTGATATCAGTGCAATTTCTACCCACTGAGTCAATGTCTCAAGGCGCAACCTCTTCCTGCTATGCTACGACTAAGCATTTCCTATAGTAGCCTTATAATTTCCCAAAGTCCTCCTCCCCATTTAGAGCCTGGGAAAGCAGATGGACCCTATGGGATGACCTGGAGGTCACACAATCCAGGCTGTTAGCGCTGAAGTGGGGAAGTGCATTCCAGATGAGACAACCCTTCCACCAGGAGTGTTTGCAGCTCCCTTTGCTCTCCAGCTCACACAATGCTAAGCTGATACTGAGCTCTTCAAGTGATTGCAAATGACATGGCCTGGGGCACGGAGACAGCAGATGTTTGGTGTTAGGTTGTTATGGCTCAGTGTTTTCCACTCGAGCTGGAACTCAACTACTAGTTACTAACAGTCACAGGGACCCTGTGCAGTGCATGTCTTGAGCAGGGCACCTAGGAAGAAAAAAATCCATTGAAAAGCATCGTGCTGCTCTCAGTTGTTTAAAAGGGGAGGACAGCGTGAGAGGCACGAATCACTGCAGAGAGGTCCATATTCAGATGTCAAGCCCACAGTTTTCTCAGCAGTCATAAGGAGAAAACTACTTGGCATATCCCATTCAGCCCTGAACCCAAGTGACAAAACACCACCCTTCAATTTGGCCTCTTACAAATGCTGGCTTTTTCATTATGTTTAAGTAAATCAGTTGTATTTCTCACCCCAGGCTTATAAGGTCTAATTATGTCCCTGAGTCATATTGGATTGGCCTGGCACTAAGCTGCCCTAGAGCATGACCAGATGTGATGAACCTTCCATCCTGTCAAAGCTGTAAATGTGAAATAGAGCTAGGAATGACGTGGGTCTCTTGTGGAAGTCCCTGGGGCCAGAGAATGGGTGCTTGGCATTGCTCTACGGCTTCTGTTGCTGAAGAAGGACATGTGGCCACTGTGCTGTAATAAATATAGCTGACGTATCTGAAAGAATTGCTGTGGACAAATAGTAAACTGTTTGTTTACTGGAGGAGGTTATCAGTCAACACCAGGAATGTGGCCTCTGCGTCACAGTCAAACCTAGAACCAAACAGATCAGGGTTAAAGAGTCTGAGAACAACAGAGTAAAAGGTCATGCTCTGGTTCAAGCAGTGGAAAGTGCATGCAAAAACCATAATCCAGGCAGCACAAGGCTGAGATGAGTGGTGAAACATTAACTCCACTATGAAAACACACCATCAAAAGACCAAACCAAATCAGGAAGAATGAAACCAGCACCGCAACAGGCACTCTGGTTTTGTACCTATGGAAGATCTCATTATCTCTTCATTGGGTAAACAGAAGCTACCTGTCCAGGGCCCTTTCCAAGCAGTACTGGAATTACAGGTGTAATTGCAGGTGGTTTAATGCAGCGTTCATGAGAACAGCCTAAAGAGTGGCAGTGTGGGCTCAATATGAAGTAGCAGGAGCAGCTAATGTTTCTGAACAGCATCACCGACACTGAAGATGGACATGCCATGACGTTTCATGCTGTTGCCCATTGCAGCTTATTAGGCTTTTTCTGTCTCAAAGTGTACTTGCACTGTCATTTCATGGTGTTGATCTGTTTTACTTAGAGTGCTTGCAAAGTAGATCTTACTTGGACCTCCTGGTCTCTAATTCGCAGCAAGTGGAACTTATGCCCCATGTAATTTTGGAGAACGGCTATTTTAATGCTTCATTTCAGAAATTTCTTGTTATTAATTACCTACTGTAGCTCTTTAAAAATGCTACTCTTACCCAGAATTCAGCTGCCAACTACTCATAAACACTGAGAATCAAGGGATCCAAAACTGAAGTTAATATCGTTGGTATAGCAGGACAGATGTGGAGCTGTGCAGCTATGGTGACACAAGAAATAGAAAGTGGTCTCTGTCTTAACTGTGGCAGCAACAAACTCAGAGGTTGTTAATCAGCGATTTCTTACCTTCCTTGATTTGGGGAACTCCCAACTAAAATGTGCGTACCTCCATGGGAAATGTAAAGCTTCATAAGCAAAGCCCTGGCCTGAGCTTTTCAAAGTCTAAGCATGAACTGAAAGACATGGCTAATCAGGTGATTTCAGTTATTTAACCAGAAAATTATGGGCAGGCTGGAGGGAAGAACACAGGAAAACCTGATAAGAAGCTGAGGCAGTAAGTCACATAGGTACAAAAGCTAAAATGCCATGAGAATGCTGAATTGTGAAAAAAAGAGAGGCAAGCCATTTAAACTCAATGCATTGTCTGATCTGGAGAGCTCCGTGGTATCACAGTTCCTGGTGAAATCATTGGACTTTGTATGAATTCTTGGAGTATCTTATAATATTTGTAAGTCTTTTCACAGTGATGTATGCAGTGGGGAATTTTCTGAGTAGAGCAATGTGAGTATTACCATGAGGCTGTGCCAAGGGTAGGACAAGGCAACCGAGTGGATGAAATCGGACTGTGTCCACACAGGCACCTAAGGCAAAGTGAATGTTGTTTTGGATCTGTTCAGTGAAAATACCATTTGTGAGAGATGCGGGCAGATTATTCCTTCCTAGAGCCAGGTCTTACCACCCTTGCTGATGTAATCTGTCCTGACTGGTGAGGGTAACCAAAACCAGCTTTCTTATTTGTGCTACAAATTCTGTTTTCCTTCTGTCATATCTTTGCTGACTTGCTGCCTCTATTTACACAAGCTGTTTTCATTGAACACTGTAGATTGATTCTGGGGAAAAGAAGGCAAGTCAGCTGTGCTCACCATGTTGATGGTGTGATTCAAAAGTGGTTTGGCCACACCTAAACAAAAAGAGGGAAGAAAATTCTCTTGGTCTTTGGCAGAGGATGAGGTGACCACCTTCCAAACACCCTAATTTCCTCTCATTTAAAGTCTGGCATCAGAAAAATGGGGCGGCTGTCATCACATTATGAGTGAGTTCATTTGAGAGCATGATGGTACACACGTGGGAAGTTGGCCAACAGAACAGGGAGGAAGAGAAGCCTTTTGCAGACAGGTTTTTTTCCCCCCATGGGACATACCTGGGACCCTCCAAGGCAAACCACGCTTGCTTTTCTCCACAACAGATTTTCTTCAAGTGCTGTGCCACATGCGGCAGCCGCAGGCAGCATCGACTCAATACTTGATGTTGCCCAGGACTGTAAATTCTGGTCTATGTAGTTTGTTGTGTGGGGGAATATCAGATAAGATCCTTTAATTAGGCTTGTGTCTGCTCTGCTTGGACATTGCAGCCTATATGGCATTTCTTATCAAGGCTAGGATGTTAAATGTAGTGTCCTGGCCAAATTCCAGCCTGGATGTTTGTATTCTGCTCACTTAAATGCCACCATTGGATCATTCTATGAGAGCCAACTGTGGCGCTTGTCGTTTGCTAGCAGCGAATATGCCCCTGAGACCTGCCTTACGGAGAGGCACATCAGCTCTCCTGTGAGGACCGTGAAGCCGTGATTCATGTTAATAATGACAGCATGCACCAGACCAGACCTTGTGGATTTTTGTTGCCTTTTTTTCTCTGTAACCTCAAGGTTTATTTGCTTACTTTCGCAGTACCTTTGGTTTTCTTGCAGTGTTAGTGTCCCTGAATTATCACATGATGTATCTCCTGCATGCTGCTGTACCACAGGCCCGTGTAATGGGTGAAGGATAAAACCCAGATCTTTTAAATCAGGGTAGTTTCTCAAACGCGTATTTCTTCAAGAGGCTTGTTTAGTCTGCTTCTGTTTTGCCAGAACATTGTGGTTTTAGGGAGTCTCCTCCTTTACCTGAATAAATCATAATTCCCTTTTCCTACATCAATAGTAGAGGTTGAATCTCAGAGGGCTTGGAAGGTGTCTCCGAGAGGCATCAAAAGCAATGAATATTTATTCATATTCTCTAAATCTTTCTGCGGCAGGACTGCCTTGTTCTTCTGTGTTTATTCAGTGCCTAACACCATGCTCCTCTCTGCATGATCTTCGTCCTGTGCCATGATTAGGCATTAGCACAATAAAATAGTCTTTTTTAGCAATAATGTTACAAAATAATAACAGGAAGAGTGAATGAGGAGGCAGGACTTCACTTTCCCTGCTTTGCTCCTCTGGGAGATGTGTCAGACAGATCTCTGTTCCAGCAAGGCAATTTTGTAAGGATGGAGCAGGGATCTACTTTCTCTTAAAGTCTTGTATCAGTGATGTAGTCACTGATTTCCCCTGGTAAAGAGGCTGAGTGGAGTACGCAGGGTGCTGCACCCACTGCTCACATACTTTCAATATTAAAATGTGTATGTGGGAGTGTTTGAGTATTCCCAGTGGAGTTTCCCACTTAAGGCTGACAGATATCTTGATGAATTATAGAGTTCTTCCACAGTCTGCTTTCCTAACACTTTCCCCTTTTTTCAGGCCAAAACGAGGTATCTATTTAATTTGTATAAGTCTTGATTATCTTATTTTCTAAGTGTAAAGAATGGTAGAAATTATTGAGCCGCAGAACAGCTTGAATCAGCCATGTCAGACCTACAGACCTAGTGAAAGGTAGCAAGATTCCAGGTTTCACATAGGAGATGGGTGCCATGGGCTGGAGAAGCAGTTACAGATCTCATTAAGGCCAAATACATGGGCATCCCGTTTTATATTTCACGTTTCTTTTCACCTGAAACATAACTAATTCAAGAAGCAAGTTCCATAAGTTATATTTTTAGACAGTCCTGGTCCCAGCTGAGAAAAGGAAAACTCGTCATTTCCTCATAGCTGGGTTGTGGCAAACAGAACAAGAACAATAGTTTCTAAAGGGGCAGCTGAAGACTCGAGGTTTCTTACGTAATGTTGGAGGCTGGAGTTCCCACGTGAGAACGTGTCTTTATACGTATTCTGAAAACAGCACAACAGAAGTATTGTGTTGCGACTTGCATAATGTGTAACTCTGTTCCCAACAGTTCAGTGCACACTGTTGCTAAAAGAACGCAACGTCAGAGCTTTAATAGCAAATTCATTGTGTAAACTAAACACACCAAACCCACCTCAAGCTGCCTTCAGATCCCTTGACTGTCGAACAGTATCATAGAATCATAGTTGGAAGGGACCTTAAAGCTCCTCCAGCTCCAACCCCTGCCACGGGCAGGGACCCGTTCCACTGGAGCAGCTTGCTCCAA
>JBCJKH010055257.1:13547-24029 GCA_039877255.1 Loriculus beryllinus | reverse complement strand
GGTCTTGATCCAGCACATACACCACAGGAAAGCATGCAGTATAGTTGCATCCCCCACCCGTTTCGCTTCTCCCTTTACAATTACCCATTTACCATGAGGGTTTTGGGGATATAAATCAGGCTTCTTTCCCAGATGAATAGGTTCCAGGTCAAAAGGACTATCCAGGACAGCATCGGAATTATCAGGTGTCAAAATCTCAGGAATAGTTACAGCAGCAGTCCGGTGAATGTGCACAAGCTCCTTCTCGGGGTGAATAGGGCCTGAGTCAAAAGGATCGTCTTCATCTCTGTTATCAGTGTTCGCAGTCGCGGCAGCAACCAGTGGAGGTTCTGGAGTGGGGGGGGAGGGGGGGGAGGGGGGGTGGAACACAGGCCTTCACGATCTCACTTTTTGACTATAATGTCTCCAAAATAGTTCTCCAAATGACTAACAGATTTTTCACAGTGTAACTGTCTTTTGTGGCTGCGTCCCACAATTTAACTCCTGCCGCATTCCACAAGAAGACCTCTGGTAAGGTAGGCTCATAAATTTCTGGATAACACGCCTTCGACCATTTCAGCATTAAATTTAAGTCTGTCTCTTTAAAGGTTGCTCCTTTCACCTTGAAAGGGACTGAAAACATCCATAAAACGGAGGCTTCTTTCTTAGCAATTTTTTCACAAGTCCTTGAGTTTTTTGATGGTGCATCGGGAGTAGTGGCTGCAAAAACGGATGCCACCGCAGCCCGTTCTGTTTTCATTACCTTCAAAGCGTCTAAGATCGGTCACCACAATGTCGAGTGTTTGTTAGTTTCTTTTGTCCCTTTACTGATACCGTCCCACAAGGCTTGCCCTATTTTCTCCCATTCGGGGACCTCGAAGGCTGCCTGCACCGTGGGGATAAAACCATGATCACGAGACCACTTCAACAGCCTTTCCAAGGCGGTGCTATCATATTGCAGTCCTCTCTTAGAGAGAATATGTTGGAGGAGCTTCACCACTGCCTGTTCCTCTTGGGTTAGTGTGGACCCCATCTCCTCCCCAGCCGCTCACCTGATCAGGGCGAGATACCCAAGGCTAAGCTCCGTTCCATTCCAAGGCGTTTGTCTCCCGGGGTCTCCCAGTTCCGCGTCTTGAGATGACTTTCAGCCGAATGCGAGGCAGCGCTCGCTACGACTGGCTTCCCTCGCCCCCTCTTTCCCGCCGGCTCTTGAAGCTCTACGTGAAAACTGCCGATCTGAGGGTCCCTTTTTGGGTGCCACTTGTTGCGACGCGTGGGGCACGGACAATGCTGAGAGGATCAATGTGATCAAGCGATTGCCATTTTATTAAACAAAGTGTTAATCTTATATAGAGAACCTTAGTACAGCTACACAAACTTGGCAATTGTTAATTGGGCACCTTAAACTTAAACAATGCTATGATTGGATAGTGCTGTCCTGGGAACTTGCTTCTCAGCTCTCCTTCTCTCACTGATTTTGGTGTCCTTGCAGGTGGTGTTTTCTTTACTGTATTCCTTTTATCCACGGCCTTTAGTTTATCTCGTTCTCATGTAAGCTGCCTGGTACCAAGGCCTCTGGATTGCTCACAAAATGTCCGTTGCCATACAGCATGTCCACAGCCAGTGGCTTAGCAACTTCGTTCGACAGCTCCTTCAGGACCCGTGGATGGATTTCATCAGGTCCCACGTACTTGTGCACGTTCAGGCTTTTAAGATGGTCTCGAACCAGATCCTCTCCTACAGAGGGCCCAAGGTCTTCCTTCTCACGGTCCCTGCATCTGCCTTCCAAGACTTGGGTGGCGCGGTCAGAGCCTTTGCCATTGAAGACCGAGGCAAAGAAGTCATTCAGAACCTCAGCCTTCTCCAAATCCTGTGTAGCCAGTTCACCCGATAGCTTCCAGAGGGGGCCTACGTTGTCCCTTGTCTGTCTTCTATTCGCAGTGTACCAACAGAATCCGTTCCTGTTATCTTTCACATCACTAGCGAAGTTTAATTCTAACTGAGCCATAGGTTTCCTAACCTGATCTCTAGCTTCCCAGACAGCATTCTCTGAAACATACTTTCAATGCACTGTGGCTTCTAGTGAGTCTTGCTGCATGCCTGAGTGATGCAAAGGAATTGTATTCTCTGAAACAGATTTGCCCCTTTTGACAAGAAAAACACATTGCACAATCAGTATCTCAGTCCGTTTTCACACTGCTCAGAAGCTCTCTGCACTGAAGAGTGCTGCTTCTCATCACAGATGTCTGTGACAGTGACAGATTATGAGCTTCTTCACTGTTTTGATATCAAATGAGCCTTGCATATGTCTCCTGTTAAACATGAACCCAAACAGCAGGATTAATAAGAGTAGCAACTGGGACTCTCATCTGTGTATGATTTCATTTCAGTTATGAGCTTGTTAATGTTGAAATAAATCAGATGCATCTGCTAAATCGAGATGAAAATCAGGCAACTTATTTTAGTATTTTAAGTAATGATTTTCTAATCTTGTTTTAGGGCAATCTCTTGGGAAACTAGAAGCACACACAATGGGGAGTAGGTAAAAGTTGGGTACATAAATCCAAACCTCTCCCAATCAAAACTACTTCACTCTCTGCTTTTACCATTGCAATACCTAGGTCATATTTCTGTGTTTCCTCCTGTGCAGGACCAGCCAGATGTACATACTACACAGCACCAGGACAGATGTAGTATGTGCCCTTTTCTCCAGTGTCTTGCTGTCCACAGAGATGTCCTCAGTGAATGTATTGGCAGCTTCACTTGTGATGCTATGTGGAGGTACCTGTCCCCAGGCTCTGGATTGCAGTCCAGTAGACAAATCCTGGAAAGAGAAATGTCTCTGACGATTCGGTTTTGCAGTCTTCAGCCCTTTGGACCTAACCCTAAGAGGTTCGCTTAGTCCTGTGCTGTGAATTGATTGCAGAGATAAAAGGCAGAAACCTTGGCTTTTCAGTGCCAAGTGCTGAACCATTGCTCCTCTGGGTCAGGCAATGAAGCTAGAAAAGCTTTTGAGGCTCTGAACATGATTAACAGATTTAAAGCTCCAGCCTGGATCCAGATGGAGAACATATATATGCTCCTGCTCTTTATGTCTGCATATATAGAGGTGCTGCTCTCTAGGAGCTTGTTATCTGCCTGCTTTCAGGGAGCTGACAGATCTGCCGTAACGCAGTTTGACTAAATGTGCAAGGATAAAATGGAGATTAACCAAGATAGCCTTTTAATAACACCATCAGTTGAGTGATCACACTGACAGCAGGGACTGGGCAGAGTTAAATATGTATGCAAGGAAAATTTATATTGCATCCTTTGCAGGTATTTCCATTCACATAAATATATGCAGGTGTACCCCGTGCTACCCAATCACACATTTCTGTCACCGATCTGACTACCTATCAGATAGTGGGTATGAAGTCCTGGCAGCTGACTTACTGCTTGTGCCAACCTCCTTGGAATTTACTGCATGATGGTTTGATTTACCTGGTATCTAAACCTATATCTCAACTTCTTTGTCAGCTTGTCCTGGTGAATCCTGTACCAGACAGAGGTGTACTGAAATACCTTAAACATGTGTGGTGGATTGACCCCCACTGGACACTGAATGCCCACCAAAGCCATTCTGTCATTCACCCTCCTCAGCTGAGCAGGGGAGAGAAAATATAACGAAAGACCTGTGGGTTGAGATAAGGACTCAAGAGATCACTCACCAGTTATTGTCATAGGCAAACCAGATTTGATTTACGGAAAGGGTACGTAATTTATTACCAATCAAATCAGAGTAGGATAATGAGAACTACAAATTAAATCTTAAACCCCCTTCCCCCACTCCTCCCTTCTTCATGGGCTTAACTTTACTCCTTATTTCTCTACCTCCGTTCCTCCCAGCAGGACAGGGAAATAGGGAATGGTGTTTGTGGTCATCACATTATCTTTGCTTCTCCTTCTTCCTGAAGGATGACTCCTCACACTCTTCCCCTGCTCCAGCTTGTCTCCCCCACCTGGTCACAAGTCCTGCAGCAAACCTGGTCCAGCGTGGGCTCCTCTCTCCATGGGGCCACAGGTCCACCACAGTCCTCCATGGGCTGCAGGTGGAACCATGGAGGTCCATGGGCTGCAGGGGCACAGCCTGCCTCACCATAGGCTGAACCATGGTCTGTATGGGGATATTTGCCCTGGTGCCTGGAGCATCTCCTGCCCCTCCACTTACCTTGGATTTTTCTCACAGATTTTCACCTTCTCCAACTGCTGTTGCACAGGTTTTTTCCCCCTTCTTGAATACTTTGTCCCAGAGGTGCTGCCACCATCACTGATGGGCTCAGCCTTGGCCAGAGCTGGGAGCAGCTGCTGTTTGCACTATCTGACAGGAAAGCTTCTGGCATCTTCTCATAGAAACCACCCCTGTAGCCCTCCTCCTACCAAAACTTTGCCAGGTAAACCCAATACAGCATGCTTTCTAATAGGCAGAGGGTCTTCAGTGCTTTCTGTTAAATTATCAGGCTGCACATTGTAACTCTCCACTGCCTTGACAGGTCTTATTAGACACATTTTAGACAAATACAAGGCAGCCTGTCAGACTAACAAGACCCTGGCAAGTTTTGAGCTTGAGAAAGAGGGAATTGACAGAAGAGACAAATGTCTTCTAATGGCAGAGGTTTGAGACAAATTACAGCAGAAAGCTGCTCTGATCAGAGGAAGCAATTAAGTAAAATCTTCTCTGGTTTCTTTATTAAAATGAAGTACAAAATCTGAAGCATTGCTTAAACGGGGGCAAATACTTGAATTAATGTTGTTGGATGTGGCATTCCTCTCCCCTGGGTAAATATTGGCTTTTCTGTACTCTGAGCAGAACAATTATTGTCTTAAATTTGCTTATGAATAGACTAGACTAGACTAAGAATAAACTAGACCAGACTAGCCTATCTTAGACTGGACTAGGATGGATTAGATTAGACTAGACTAGAATAGAATGGGATAGAATGTTGTAAAGCAGAATAAAGTAGAGTAGGATAAAGTAGAGTAGAATAAAGTAGAGAAGGATAAAGTAAAGCAAAGTAGAACAGATCTTCCTGCGTTTGTGCACAATTTCTTCCTCTGTGTCTGTATGAGATCCAGAAGTTCTGCCATGTTCTCAACTGCACTCTCAAATACCGCCATTAATACAGAAAAGGTGGAAAGTTATCCCATTAAAAGTGCCAGAGTTCATTGGCATCACTTGGAATAAAGGGATCTTTGGAAAAGGATGGTGGTTAGGGAATTTTTTTAAAAAAAGAAGGGTAAAATACTTTTAATATTTTCCTTGACTTTTTTCTTTATTCATTGCACTTCACTCATAAAGGAAACTGGACTTCTTGAACTATCGTTACTTCAAGGAATTTCCATAAGAAAATCATTGGGGTTTGCTTGTAAGATGTTCTTATTTTGTTCAGATATCGCCTTTTGTCTACTCTGTGATCTTGCTGTCAGTTTACTGCCATGAGGAAGCTTTCCTATCTCACATGAGAAACAGCTGTGACAAGAGGTTGGGTAATTGTGTGGGGCCACGCTCAGAGCGCCGTGATAGCCTTTGAGGTAGCTGACATTTGGGTTGGGACCACATCTCTGGTGGCTCATCCCCAGCCATAGGGCAGGCTGCAGTCACTGTGACATACAGTATTGGACCAGCCTTATCCCCAGTGAGCAGCTCCACAGGTGCTGGTTGAACACCTATGCAATAGAAGACACAGGGAAAGGAGGTAATAAACAGCTTTGGCTGTCCCCTCTCCTCCCCTTTAAATCTCTGCCTGCTGCCTTCCAGTGATGCAGAGAAAATTACTTTGGGATTCAAGCATCTGGAGAGCAGCGGATAAAAGGTGCTCTAGAGGAACATATTGTTACAGATGTTCCCCTCCTTACTGCTACAGCAAGTCAAGATTAAAACGTACTGCATAAACTGTGACGTGACTGAAATCTAATGCACAGTGTTCCCTTTCAAGCAAGCGGTAAAAGCCTGGAGGCTCAATTTGTGTCCTGCAGGCAGCAGAGTAGGAGAAATGCTCTCTCTTTTTTATTTTTTTAATTTTTGTATTATTAAAGATAAAGTTGTGCTTGAGGGCATTCAAACAATATGGTGCTGAGGAATGTGCATGAAGCAGATAGCACTGTTTCCTTCCACTAGTAGGGAAATATATATAATAACAGGAACTTTATTCATTAACCTGGAGAAAACGATGATTACATTAGTGAGGCTAAAGCAGGTGCAATGTCTTTTGCCATCGGATAAAGGATGGTCCAGCTAATGCTAGGACAAGGATTTGGAAGTTCCAACTGAAAGAAATGGCTGATGAAGGCTGGAGTAAGAGGAGGGAAACAATTCCCAGATGGAAACACTTTAATTTTTAATTTAGAAAAGTTAATATTTTTCAAAACTTTATACTTTATATGAAGAAGAAAGCACTTCAGGCAATGCCATATTCTTGGCTCCCTAGTGGGTTAAATAAACCTGCAATAGCAGTGCTTGTTATTCAAGGGACAGCTTGTGCATTGGACAAAGTGTCTGCTTTGGAGCAGTATAGTAGTGATCCCCTTAGGCTGGCTATCTGATCTGGTATGTGATCTGCTCTGTGCCTGCTACTTTTCCAATCCCTTTGTTTGCAGATACACAGGAAACAATCAATTGGAGTTTTCCCACATTCTTGCAATGTGGGAACCCGCAGGAGCTGACCAGAGCAAACATATACTAGTAATGTTCTACAATAATTTGCTTATCTAAAATGAAGGAAAATTTTCTTGGCAAATGGAGGGGAAATAGGGCAGAGCTGCTTCTCATCCAGGATCTTGTAGGAGAATAAATTCTATTTGTACCATCAGCTCTGCCACCATTATGACTGGAGTCAGAACACTGCGCTGCGCATTACGTATTATGGCATTTCTTCTTTCATTTTAGTTTGGACCTTCTATTTCTTACTAAGGCTCCACTTGGCAAGCTGAAAGGGGTAGTGTGTTGTGTGACATACCATTCAGGCTGGAAGAGGGGAAGATTGGAAAGGAAAAGGAAAGCTCACAAATTGTCAGTGTAACTCACTTCAGAGCTCTATTTGTCATTCATTCCCCTACCATATATCACAGTTTTCCATTCTCCTCTATTCTCTTCCCTTTTTCCAGGCAACTCCTCATATTCAGTGACTTCTTCCTTGCTTGGTTTACAAATCATTTCAAACAGCTTTCACACAGAACACAGTGCTGAAGGTCTAGGGTTGGAGAGGGGGATGCGGTATCACTTTAGGTAAGCAAGCCTGAATGGCAGATCCCAGGTTGAATTCCCATAGTAACCAAACACAATTCTGGACAGTGAGACTGAAAAGTTTAAGGCATTGTTATCCATTAGGCTAAAAGGAATAAAATCCATCCACTTCCCAGGTCCCCCAAATTAGCAGTCTCATGATCAATGTTTATTTCAATTTTACTCCCAGCTGAGATGTGGAAATCACTCACTCCATATCAGAAAACCTTTCTCCTCTCCCTCCTGCAAAAAGCATAGTTTCTTTTATTCTTTCAGTACTCCATAAAATTATGCTTTTGTGCTATGAAACAATGCTGTTTTGTTATGTGACCCTGGGGTTGGTGACATCTGTGCTGAGCACTCTGGACTAGAAAGGACTTTCAAAGTCACCAAACCCAAACCACCACTGTTACAGAAAGCTGTAAGATCCTATCAAACTGATCAAGCTCCCATTTCATAGAGTCATAGAATAGGTTTGGGTTGGAAAAGACCTTAAGATCATCTAGTTCCAACTCCTTGCCATGGGCAAGGATGCCTTACCCTAGACCATGTCGTCCTAGGCTCTGTCCAACCTTGAACACTGGCAGCTTTTGCATAGCAGCTGCCTATTTTTGTCTCGGAAATATCCAGGCTTCACTATTCCACTGATTCATTAGAAAGTTTCTTCTGATTGCCATTATCCAAGGTTAATTTCCTCCCAGTCGTCCTTGCGCCAGCAAAGACTTCTGGTCAAAACAGTTGCCTTTGTTTCTGGTGATCAAGATTTTGCATAAGTTATCAGCAATATTTTTATTGTGAGCTGTCTCTGGGCAACATCTGGCTTCTGTAGCAAGAGGCTAGGGAACTTAATGTCATTTAGTACATCACTCCATTATGACCTTTGCCCAATGACACAGCAGCTAGAGCAGGGAACAGGACAACACATCAAGGGAAAGTTTTTATTTATGATACCATAGAAATGCCATCCATGATTCACTGGGTGGAATTGTCCCAGAACAGGAAATAAAACCAGAGTGCATAGAAAACAGTGATAAACATCAAGGTGACAAATGCTCCTAATTACTTTAGCATAGATTGCTATTTTTCCCATTAGCCTGCTGCCTAACCTTTTTGTACCAAAAATATTTTTCCATGAATCACAACCATATCATTACAATGAGTGCAAGGAAACATCAGTTTATGTAGGATCGAGTTAAGTAACAGGAAACATTACATTAAGTATAATCTAATCAGCAGAAGGGACAGATGCATTTTTCTGATAGCAGTGAAAAGCAGTGTAGAAACATGAAATTCGGAGAGAGAATCACAACATCTACCATTAGGCTCTGTAGATTCAAGGAGCCAATTGAAACTGCCTAAGACAACAGCTTCTCTGCTGATACTGCTGGGAGTGCAGTTCTTAACCAAACAGCTACGTCAAATGCGTAAATCTATGCAGCTAGACACCTTCCTTCACAATGAAAAGTAAAACCACAAAATGCTTCTTTTCCAAGACAGGCCTTCCTAAAGCAGAAGCCAAGAACTCTGAAATATACCCAAAGGTCCTACCATTTCAAAATGTCAATATGTTTGTGCTCCTGGAACTCCACAAAGGGATGATGAGTCATAAAATTTATGCCAACGAAGACTATTATCAGTGTCTTGTCCAGCTTCATAATTGACATGGGTATTAAAATTTAACTCAGTATTCCCTGCACTGGACCACAACTTGCATGTCAGATACAGTATTGCTTTGGCAAAGATATTTGATCTTCACCTATATAAATTCTTATCTGTCTTGCACCTCTGTCTGTAAGGCTCAGAAAATATTTGTGAAGTGCTTTGAGACCTTCCTTGGGGATGAAATGCAAAGAAGCAAAGGAAAGGTCCATTTCTATCTAGCTGCTGTCATGTTTTTACTTGGAAATGCTGCTCTTAATACATTTCAAATTTATTGAATTTTTCTTGAATATGTCTTGAATATATTGCTTTTAATACATCTTGAATGTATAATAGGTGATTAACAAACTGTAGGGTATACAGTGCATTAGTACAATGTGACGTGTTCTGTCTTTCAATAAACAGTATTTACACAGGATCAAATTCTAACATGAATTACACCAGAATGAAACCAGAGCAAAGAGCTCTTCAAGCCAACAGTTACTCCAGATTAATACAGAGAAGTGAAGGTTTTCTGGGACTACTGGCAACTCACTCAAAGCTTTTTTAACCTTCAGGGTTATGTGTGTCATTATCTCAGTAACGGGCTTGGAAAATCATGCAGCTGATTAACAGTAGAGATCTCTGAGTGAGATATAACTGAATTGGAAAGAAAAGATGCTTATTCCCAAGGTAGAGAAATGTAGTGAATACAAAGAGCTATATGTCCAGCCAAGATCCTGTATCAGAGGAGCAACAGGTTTATTATTTATGGGCACAAATACCTGTTAAGGACTCAATGAGCTACCTAAGCGGTAAATCTCAGTGATACTCGCACAGGACGCTTGATTACAGGGTTTCCTTACCATCACGTCAGTCTAGTCCATGAAGCACAAATCATCTTACCCCAAAGAAGAAAGGACAGATTTACCCCACTCCAGTGCAGATGTAGCTGACTTATTTTAGTCAACTGAATCCCATTCCTGATGCTGCTGGATCCCATTCCTGCTGAAACAAAAGCAAATACCACTGTTCCACCCTCACTTGAGCATGGCTCATGCATCACAATACAGTTAATTCTGATCAGTGGAATGGACCTCTCAGGCATTTCACCAGCTATTCTGCTGGTCAGAACACCAGCGTTGCCTCCCAGTAATAGGAAACACCTATAAATTAAATTATCTAAAAAAAAATTGCTGGGTCTAACCCCATCCAGCAGCTAAGCATCACAAGGTCTTTCCCTACCCCATGATGGGGGAGAGAATAATAAGAGTGAAAGTGAGAAACAGACTTGTGGGTTCATGTGACAGCAGTTTAACAATCAAAAATAAGTAATAATAGTAATAATAAAAATAATTTAAAATGTAAGGAAAATAGAAAAAGAGAGGACAATAAAACCTAAGACAGATAAGTGATTCAAATGAAAACAACTGCTCACCAACAACCAATGCCCAGCCACTCCCTGAGCAGCCCCCTTTTTCCCCCAACATCCGCCCTAATCTTATGGTTGAGCGTAGCATCTTATGGTGTGGAATATCCCATGATATCCCATGAGTCATTTGGGGTCAGCTGTCCTGGCTGTGCTCCCTCTCAACTCCTTGTGG
>JBCJKH010055257.1:0-13537 GCA_039877255.1 Loriculus beryllinus | reverse complement strand
TGATCACTGGTGGGAGGAGGAGCAAAAAAAGCCTTGACTCTGTGTAAGCACTGCTCAGCAGTAATGTAAATACCCCTGTGTTATCAACACTGTTTTCAGCACAACTCCAAAACACAGCACCATACAAGCTGCTGTGAAGAAGTCTTAACTTTTTTCCAGCAAAAACCAACACAAAAATAAACAATGGAATTGTAACTGGGGCTTTTTTTGATAAATAACTGCAGATTCATTCTCCATGCCCAATGAGTTGAACAAGAATTGTCTTAGATTGAAACAAAACAGGAATCCACTAGACATTAAGAAAACCTATTCCCTACCTAATGAGAGGCAAAGCTAAGCACTGGCACAGGCTATGTGAGGGATGGAATTTGTCACACACTACCATCTGCAATCAGTTTGGGATTCAGCTAACACCATAGTGAGCGTGGACTGGACAGCTTCTCAGTGTCCCTCCCAGCCCTGTTTTCTCTGACTTCAATGGCTTTCACATTGTTTCAGAATGAGATGAGGCAGAGGCAAAGAAAATAAGTCTCTTAGCACCCTGTTCTGATTCCTAGCAAATTGCTTCCCATTAAAATAACAGTGTTCTCAAATGCTTGCAGCAATCAGCAGGGTAAG
The DNA here is from genome assembly GCA_039877255.1 of Loriculus beryllinus. Lineage (NCBI taxonomy): Eukaryota > Metazoa > Chordata > Aves > Psittaciformes > Psittacidae > Loriculus > Loriculus beryllinus. The sequence continues at coordinate 12,919 of JBCJKH010055257.1, read as the reverse complement.
TCATTGTCACTCTTGCACAGCACACAAATTCTCTTTGCTGTCTTATTTGTGGGCATAATTGTTCTTTCTTCTTTTTTGCTTTAACATTTCCCTGTCTTGTATAATTTCCCTTTAACTTGGTGATGATCTGAGATTATTTTTATTGGTTTTGTTTTGTATTCATTTCATATTTTGAAACCTTGTATAGATACCTATAGTATTGACATGACTGAACAGACCATCAAAAGAGTTTTTCAAGAATGATTTTGATTTAAAGAGGTAACAAATGGTAGGAGAGTAGAAATTATTGGAAAAGCATAGAACAGTTTAAGTTGGAAGTCTCCTCTTAAAATCACTTAGTCTATACCCTCTGTACTTTCTCCCCCAGCTCAAGCAGGGTCAGCTAGAGCAGGTTGCTCGGGACCTTATCCAGATAGCACTTGAATATCTCCAAGAATGAAGACTCCACAACATTTCTGGGCAGCCCTTTCCAGTGTTTGACCACCATCATGGCAAAAAAAGAGTGTTTTCTTGAGTTCAGATGGAATTTCATGTGTTTTAATCTGTTCCTGTTCCCTCTTGCCCATCCAGCGGGCACTGTTTAGAACGGTATGGCTTCTTCATACCTTCAGTTCCTCCCACTAGGTCTTTATACACACTGATAAGACCCTGCTGAGCTTTCTCTTCTCTGGACTCTGAGGAGTCCAAGCTGTCTCAGGCCCTCCTCATATCACAGGTTCAAGCAAAGCTAACAATGAGAGCTCCTGCATCTATCACTGAGGCTGCTGCATGCGGAGGATGCATTGGTGGTATCCTCCACAGATATGACTGTGAATTAAAATGAGCATGGAGAACTTGGATGTAACATCAGCATGAAGGATGAAAGAAGGCCTGGTAAAGACATGCCACAGCTTATTCTATCTTACATAAGGTGTGAAGACTAGTCAATCTATTTTTAATTACAGTTCAGCCTCCAAGCTAGGTAGCTGATATCCTCAGGCCTCAGCTGGATAGCAGTGACAGTGAAGTATTTGAGTCCTAACTAAAGAAGAGATATACCTCCTGTCTGCATGCTTGTCACATTGTGCTGCCCTGTTTCCTCCACTTGCTACAACAACGTCTTACATGTGTGCTGTTGTGATGCAGAATTCAAGGTGTTGTGCAGCCCTGACCTTCTCCTGCCCTCCATTCAGATCAGTTTTCAAATGCTGTGACTCCAGGCACTAATGTTTTAGACAAGCTTGAAGCAACGAAGACAAAGCTATAAGCTGAAAATAATGTGCAGCAGCATAGTTGAGTTGTTAATCAATACTGAGCTGTCAGCTTTTCAGATTGAGGAATTAACAAACTTATTTTGCAGTAAATTAATTGAGTTTTGGGGGGAGAAAAAGAAAAGCTGTTAACAGGACAATGCCATGGTTGTGCTGGGCTTTTATTTTTAAAGGAAATATATAATGAAGGAAAAAACTCAAACATTAACATTTGAATCTTTTGGTACTCTTAGTTGTGCTTGTTCTAGTTAGTCACGAAGAATTATTGTGGTATGTGCACAAGCGAAGAGGACTCACCACAGCTTTATGATGGGAAAGAACCAGGGATGGGCTTGAAGCTACAGCTCCACATGTATCTGTACACTCACCAGTGTTCTCTCCATACATAGGAAAAATTTGAAATCTACCTTATCACACATTCACTGTAGGGAATACTTGATAAAAAGAATTAAAGAACATTTGTAAAACTTCTTCCTTTCTTGCTTAAATCAAAGCATGACCTTTTCTGAATGTCAAAAACTGTTAATACTGCCTTTGTCATTTCAGATTTCCCAAATCAAAGTAAGACTGTAGAAGTCAAAAAGCATCAAGAACCAGTTCAGGCAGCTGTCAGATGCTTATTCCACATCCATATCCCATAACCCTGCAATCCTATCCACAGCAGGCAACTGTCAGAGCCACCTGTTGCAAATACTATTTCTTCTATGTGAACATTGTCATAGAGAAGCCGTGCTCTGCGTGTCTACATGGCTGAGTGGGGAGAGAAATGTACTAGCAATGAGGTGTTATTTGAGCCCTGTGTCCCTGCAAAATTCACTGCTTTGTGTTGCAGTGTCATCAAGTGTGAAAATTAACTTCTCTTGTGTTCTCTCACATGTTCCACAGGGACTGGATACTGTTGTTACTGTAAGCTTTAGTACCTTGGTGATACCCATCATGAACTGAGCAAAGGCAGCTCCTGAAGCTTCCTAATCAAAGAAAAAACTCCCAAGGGGAGGATCTTCTACCCCCAGTAGCTGGTGAACAAGGAGAATTGATTGAACGCTCCAGACCTCATCTGCATGTCTGTAACATGGTGATGAGAGACATTTTGGTTGAAGTACCATGAAGTTTTGAAGCGAACAAAACACGATCTTTCACATCTGACAATGGATGGAAAAGAAACCTGTATCTAGATGTGTCTGGCATGAGGGTACACCCTAACCTTTGGTGGAGCCTGTGGTGATGAGTATGTCGAGGCAGCTGGGAAAGAGGCTGTATCAAACAGTGGCTACCTGTGTAAAATGCTTATACATGGTTGTGCAGGCAATTCGTTCACTCTACAATTAACTGAACCTTTGCAAGGCTTGCATGAAGGTGACTGATACAATATGGTAATAGAATCAGGGAAGATTTGGTCTTAAACTACTGTAAGTAGTGACGGGTGACTCATTCTGGGAAAAGCAGGTCTGCCCAAACACCAATTTAAGGCTTAAAATACTGTTTAAATAGTTTGGTAAGAATTGCTAGATGTTATTTTCCTGGTAAATTAATCACTTAAAACTACCATAAAACTATAGAATCATAGAATAGTTAGGGTTGGAAAGGATCTTATGATCCTCTAGTTCCAACCCCCCACCACAAATGGTATTGCCTCCTATTTAAACAAACTACTAACAGAAATACAAGCTCTATAGACCGCTTAGACCTAATATATGGAATAAGAATGTAATCTGAGAAAGACAAGAGAAGGGGTTCACACTGAACATGCTTTCATTGAAAGCATCCCAGCACATTCTGGAGTATCTGCAGCCTATTTTCGGGCTTATCCATGTAAGGAACGGAGAGTAAAGCATGACTTTGTCAAGCAGAGCCAACCTCAAAGAATTCTCCACAGCTCAGCTGATGGCATAGCCTGGGGGATGCAATTCACACGTGTGAAAGGCAAAAGTCCCATCGCAGAAGCCCAGTGTGTGATATTGAACTTTCTGTAAAAGGCCATCCTCAAATTAAGCCCATTATCTCTGACATACAGTCTCCACACAAGTGAAATATTTAGTGCTAAGAGTTTATGGCATTTCCCTAGGTGAAGCTGTGTGCAGTTCACAGAGGTTTTGCTTGCAGAGCACAGCTCTGAAGCCTTTCTCAACCAGTTTGACCAAGACCATGAAACAAATCTTGTGCATACAGCCTCCCTTTGCAGGAGCAGAGCATTAACACACAGGGCTACAGACTAAAAAATAGATACATACTCTTGCTTTATAACACTTCACAGCTTTGGTGTGTGCCCAGTGTAAAGGACAATGAGTTATTGTGCTGCCCCAAAGGTATGGTTGGATCATTTCTCTAGAAAGTAATACCTCTTTATGAGACAGAGAGGAGCAAAGACCTCAGACTGAGGCTATAATAAGCTGCCTAATGAGATGTTCCTGACATTATCATGGACTCCTTACAGCTGGGGAATGTCTCCTGATGCAGAGTAGAGAGAAGGAGCAGAGGAATTGGGAGTGTTCCTCTCCTCAGAGTTAATGTTTGGAGAGGCTTTGTTTATCCTAGCAAGAAAGAATCTACAGGACTAAAGATCTATAGCTTTGGGTACTACAATAACACACACTGAAAATGAGAGTCTCCAGAGAACCTTCTGCAGGATGAAAATTGAAGGGTAAGAGACAAATAGTGACTTGTCCATGGAGCTGAATCAAGTGTTCCACTGCTGCCTCATCAGCTTTATTCCTTCCTGACTTCTGGACTGACCCACTGTCTGGTCCTTAAAAGAACATGCACCTTCTGCCTGAAATTTTTGACTGTAAATGTGTTAGCATTAACACCAAGCAAGTCTTGAGAATATACTCTGTTGGTTTTAGTTCATACCTCTCTTGGAGAAAACAAAGTAATCCTTTCTTTTACTCTTTCTAAATGAGAAAAGGCAGGGATCTCACATTTGCTTCAATTACAGTTCACTTTACTGTGCAGCCCCAGTGAGAGGGAAAAGATTTTGAAGTCTGCAGCACTGAGAATTGATGGCTAATTAAATTTGTCTCTGGGAAGTTAGTTATAACTAAAATGTACTGAGCAAAAACCAATCACATTGTTTTGCTAATGGAACATGTTACATAAAACCTGCATGAATCAGGTGCTTTGAAATAGCTGGGAAAGCCAATCCCAGACATGCTGGATGTCCTATTTCAGGAGAGCACTAACTGCAGTGGGCCAGTTCAACACTTCTGTGTACTTGTATCATGATCAGCTTTGGTAAAGGATTTGTCCTCCTTGCATGGGAAAGGCCAAAGATGATGCCTCCACAGTTTTTTACAGAGGCAAACATACCTACTTGGGTAGAACAGAGTCTTTTAGCTCTTTCTGTGTTCCATTGTGGGTTTGGGATTGGAACTGAGTATGAAACACAAGGTATGTTCTGCCTTCACTTTCACAGGATTCAGTTCCAAGATGCATTAAAACATGACCCTGAAGGTAAATCACGATCCTGTAAAACAAAGCTGTAGCAAGTGATTTTATTCAATAACCTCTCATTTAAAAGGTTTCAAAGGTGGTTTTGATTTTTTCTGCTTTATCTGGTTTATAAAAGAGTGCCTATTTTTTGTGAGTTATATATTTTATTTACCCGTGGCTGTTAATACCATGGCAGATGGTGCAGGCAGGTATGTGTTAAGGTACGTACAGATGGCTCACTCTGTCTTGTGGTGCCTCTGACAAAATAAAGACATGAGGAACTGCAGGATGCTACAGACTACAAAGGGAAGTAATGTATATGCAGATGGCCTACACTGACCCATGGTGCCACTAACAAGACAGCAAAATGAGAAACGGCAGGACACTGTAGATAGCGAAAAAGTAATAACTTGACAAAATTGCTGTCAGAGCTAGAAATTACCAGGGGAACCAGAAGATAAATACCAAATAAGGACATAAAAACCAGCAAAACCATGGCTGATGGGGAAATGGTGCCCATAAGCGAGCTCTTTATTTGGGAGGGAATGAGAGTGATAAAGAAGAAGATTTTGCAGGAAGAAAAGGGAATGCAATTATAATGTGAGCCAAATCACATGTCCATATCTCCTTGTCAAGCAGCTCTGAGCCTGACCAGCACAGCTTGGAGCAAGACTATAAGCGTGTTGGTGCTCCAACTGTGCTGGCATCTGACTCTCTTGTGCACTCAGGAGGGATCTGGTTTTGCTCCCCACTGTTTGTAGGGGACACCCAGAGGATGTGGTTGGACACCTTAAGTTCCAAATGGTGTGAAGGTCAGAATGCTGAGAATTCTATATAGAAAACTTGGCTTCTTATAACTTTTGGAGGTGATTTGGATGTGGTGTATACCCAGTCTGGTTTTGAATACAGTACATTTCATTCAAGGAAGCCCAAGCCCTGAGTTCAGCTCCTGATGTTATTTATACAGCCCTAAATGCCCAGGTGGCATAACAGGAATAGGAAGGATAATGCCTTGGACAGTGAGTTTAGGAACAGAAATATAAATTCATAAGAATGAAATCAGAAGTACTATCCTTGTTTTGTACAGGAAAACCCACAGGGGTTGAATTTGCAGCTGAATTTGCCCTCAGAGGCCACCTTAAGATTACTGTCAAAATCACACTGGTAGGACAATATCAGACCTCAAAGTGGTCTAGCAGAATACAAAAAGGTTTGGCAGGACCAGGGCTTACTGCACCCAAAAGTTTGCCAACTTTTGCCAGGGAGAGGGCTTCCTAATGAGCAGAAATAGGGTCAGGTCTGACTGCACCCAGCTGGTTGTGGTGTGGTGTGATTCACTGCGCAGCTTCTGTTACAAGGCTCTGACTCTTCCCAGGTCTCCCTGCCACGGAGCTTATTCCCCATAGACTGGAAGGGAACAGCCCAGCTCTGCAATCAAAGGCAGAAAAAACACAGAGCAAACACTCCATGTAGCCACTGGCATCATCAAAGGTTATAAAACCTTTCTGATTGTTCTGGAATGGTTTCTGTCTGTAAGGAAGCCACTGGAAGTGAACAGAAAGGTTAAGGAACCACCAACATCCCATTTTCCCATCCAAGAGGGGAGACAGTGACAGTCTGCATCCCAGTAGATAATATCTCATGCTGCTTCTAAAGGGAAGGTCATAGCAAAGTTTTCATAAGTATTCCAGCTGTCCTGAGGTTCCTCATATGCTGAGGGATGTGGATGTGCTACAGTATAAATGTAAATGCACATTTATCTCAACATTTACTGCCTTTGTTGCAGAGTTCGGTGTTCAGACTCAAATGATTCTGCAGGTAGTAATTACTGACTTTGTATTTGCCAAATGTAGGTTTAGTTCAATAAACAAATTGAGATGGGCTTGAGCAGATTTTTCTCATTCTTCCTCACCTCCTGTTTTTAGTGTCAATTTCCTGGTTTCCATGACCATGCTGCTTTTTCTGGCAAAATAGGCTGATTTCAGGATGCAGCTCTAGTGACAATAGAGATAGCCCTGCATTGTACTGAGCGGACTGAGTAAAGCAACGGATGTCTTTGTGCTCCCTAAATAGTGCTAAGGCCTTTGGGGCTATGATCCAGTGTTTCTCAGAAGACAAGATCCTAAGAAGATTATAAAAATAATCATATAGTGACTTGATTGCAGGCAAAACAGCTGTGACCTGGTCATTAATTTAATTACTTGCAATTGAATACCAAGTTTTGATCACTTATTCATGTGCAGAATAAAAAGAAATATAAAATACTACTTCAGCAAACAGCATTCCTGCCCTTTCTTTGTGGTCATCTTAAACCAAAAAGCCTGTTCTACCTATTCTCAGTCTCAGGTTCCCTTATTTTCATCGCAGGTTACACCTGGTCTGTCCCAATCCCTTTGGTGAGGTGAAGGTGTGCAGAAGGTTTGGGTTATGTCTGTAATGATTCAGTCTTTTTGTCCATACTAATTTCTATGTGTGAGCCTTTGCTTTTGACTTTTTTTTCCTGACAAATGTTGCTTCCCACTAGTTTTCCTCCATCATTCCCTGTCTTTCAGTGGTTTTAACTGCTATACTGTAGCAGTTGTGCCTCTGTATTGGGGTGGTTCATCCACAGGCTGCAGTCCCTCAGTGTCCCTGCCTCTTTGGTCTATCAGAGATCCCCTCTGAGGTATGGCTGCCTACCTAGGATGTCAAGAGTTACGACAGACATTTCAGTTCTGAAATAAAAGCACCTCTAGGGCCAACATGAGCCTCTTTACCCCAGCCCATGTTAGACAGGATTTCTCACACTGGCACTTGAGTTCCCCACTAGAAAGGAGCTGATCTTCCCTACCTGGGCTTTGTTGGGCTGAAGACTATCTAAAAGACATGCACCACTCATTGCAATGTGCCTCCTGGTGACCTTCATGTTTTTTGGACGTTTGTGCAGGTTTTAGTGCAGGCAAACTTTGTAAATGGAGAAGGAAAGAGAAGGTGCACAAGGCAGAGACCCAGGCAGCTTTTGTATCTTTAAAGAGGACTATCTGCTCTTATACATGAAAACAGGAAGTCATCCCTCTTCCATGTACAATCATGCCTGGGGTTTTCTGTCACTAGTAGTTTTAAGAGCAGAGGATGGCATCTGTGCCTCCTTTTAATGTCCTCCAAAGCCAAAGAGAAATCAATAAAAATAAAGGAAGGCAAAAGATTTGTCATTAAAAAAGGAGTGACTGGCAGTTTCTAAGAGCATATTTGACTAGCCACCTAATCCTCCAAATGCTTTCTGGTTGCATTTCACTCATCTGCTGTGTTTCAGACCAGTGACTTTCCTAATCACATATGGCTACTTCCAGGAGCACAAATGGCTTTATACACAGCAACTAGAGATGTAACAGCAAAGTGGCCACCCATTCAGGCATCCTGCTTTTAAATAATACTTTTTTTAGGGTTTTACTTCTTTCTTTGCCTAAAAAGTGAGGTGTTTGTTGATATGGAGGTTAAAGAGGTTAACAAGTACTAAACAGAAAGAGAGAAGATGGTTTCAGAGATCATCATTTGAAGCTTTAGCTTCTGTTTTTCAAAGGAATTTCCAGCAGCACTAAATAATTAGCTGTTGTACCAGCCATAGTGTCAGAGCTCATCTTTACAGCTGTAATTACTGCATGTTTCTGACACCATAGATATTACCATTAACCCTGCTTGTGAATCATCATCTAATTTATTGTCTGAGTTGAAAGCAGTTCTGTCTTTCCAGTTGAAAACTTGCAAAGGTTCTTTGTCATGTTAATCTTCAGGTTATGATCTCTCCTCCATATGCATACATTGCATTGCCAGATGGAGCCTTACTGAAGCACCTCCTGCTGTCAGCCTCTATGTGCAGACTTGACAATTTTGGACTTTTTCCTAAAAGCACAAGCAATCTTTATTTCCATATATAATCAAGAAGCTCATTTAGCAAGCACTGGTATTTACAGCGCAGAAGGAAGGATATTCAGAGAGACTTGAGATCCTGAAAAGGCTAATTATTATAATATCTTAAAAAAAAATCATGTCCTAACTGGTACTGCATAGTTAACAAGTGATGCTGCCCTACTGCTGGTGAATCTGAAAGAAGAGGCCCCTGGCAACCATTAAGCTCTGAAGCTCCCTGAAAAGATGGAGCACAGACCTGTGCCACACGAAAGTACCACAGCAAGAAAATGAGGGCAATGATTGAATGACCATAATCAAATCTTGCAGTCAAGACCACTCCATGGGGAGAGCAGGGCCCCTGTAGACCTCCATAATTACCTCAGTGTCTTCTGACTTAGTATTAGATTCCTACATTAATCTCAGCTACCTATCCTTATTGTATCCTTCATTACACAGAAAATTGGCCTTACACATTTGCTTCTTCCTCTCAACCACTGCAGAGACTCCTGTTTTAGACATCTGTATTTTTGGTGCTGGCACTTGTTTCAGTTAAGAAAAGAAAGTTTTCATAAAAGAGATTTAATTCTTATTGGACAGATTACAGATAGATTAATAAATATTGATTTTTACATCTTTTACCCATTTATAGAGGAAAATGGCTTCATATTAGATTAACACATTTCTCTATAAAATTGATTTTGAAAGGTCTTGATTACAAAGAAATTGAAAACCAACACACTCCCCCATATTTCATCTAAGAAGAAATAGTTTTAAATGCTTCTAAATAAAGTCTATCATACAATTGTGCAGTGTACAACTGTTAGGGAAAAATATATGAACAGTTATCTACATTGTCCGTAAGAACTTCCAGAAATATCCTGGAAAATTGAGGAAAAAGGAGAAGAGTGAAATATCCCACCTTCCACACGAAGAAAAAATCCAAACGTATCTGGAGTCTTACAATTAGCAGATTTTCCTCATTTCATCCAATTAGAATAGTATTTTTATAACCTTGTCATCTTTGACAAAATCCCATATAAGTAAAATATGAAATTTGGTTGGGTTTTTTTTTTGAGTTAATTGGAAGGTCTAAATAACAATAAAGCCTTTTATACAATTAGTAACAGTGTAAAGTTGAAAACAAAATACTTCAATCACTTGTGGGTTTCTTCAAAATTTATTCAGTTTTTTGCACACCTTGCAAATTCAGCAATTAACCATTGGGTTAGTTTTAATCTTTTTTACTCCTATGCCAGACCAATCTATACTAGAGAAAGACCTAACCTTCTGTAAAGGGAAATTCTCCTTAATAATTGAGATGCTACTGGCTCTGAAAGAAATCTAGCCACTCCTAAATAATACCTACTACCACTACTCAATAGCACAGCACTGGCAATAACTTTCATCTCATGGAGGCCAACTGGACATAGCAGAATTTGATCATTATTTGAACTCATAAAGAAAGCAAACAAAAAAACCCAGACCAAAGTATTTTACACAAATGATGATATTCTTTTCTAAATGCATGCTTTAAGAACAATTAAAAAAAAAATGCTTTATAGCACCAAACAGAATTTCATTTCTCATATTTATCTGAATTATTTTGACTTTCTCTTCCTAAAAGATTATTCATCATCAAGTTACGGCTTTCATGGTAAAATACTCTTGTAATCTCTAAAACAGATCATTCTTTCAGTGGCTCTGGTATAATTCAGGGTAACTCTGTTGAAATAAGCAGTATTGTTCTGAATCAAGTTTAATGTGGCCAGGACCTCTAGAGTCTAAACTTTGCATCCTACAAAGACAACAGCAGGAATAATTTCACAAATTTCAGTCATTAATGCTACTTTTATGTCTTTCAGTTGCAGACCAAAAAGGTTTTTTTTTAAGCAGAGTTACACAGGCCTGATCCTCACAAACTGAGATTTGTTTGAAGACTATTGATTTACCTCATTTTCTCTGGACAAAGAAATATATCAAAGCTTTCCACTAAGAAAAAGCTCTTTTCAAAAAGAAGGGTCAGACACTTGGCACTTTTCCATTCTGCTTTCTCTGCTCTGCCCATGTTTGTGCTCAGGAGGACTGTGGCAAGATTTGTATATAGAAAGCAGATTTTGCAGATTTCCTTTTATTCAGTCAGGCTCCAAGATTATCCATGGGGAGTAAAAACTGAAATGCTCATAGGGTAGATAAAGAATAGCCAATCAACTTTGTATTTGGCTGTGAAGATCTCTTTCCATCCTCAGGGAGGACTTGTTTACCAAAAAAGTTTGTCTCTTGCTTTCCAGCTATACCAGTTAGCCTAATAAAACAGATTATCTGCCTATAATTCTCATTTTTCCCATGTCCTTGGACAATCATGACTAAGTTATCCCTGAAATAGGCATGATATAGGCATTACTGAGTGGGCTCCACTCAATAATGACAGCACAGGAGGCAGAAACACAAGGATGTTCCATCTGAACATCAGGAACTTTTTTACTTGGAGTGACTGAGCACTGACACTGGCCCAGAGAATTTATGGAGTCTCCATTCTAGGAAATATTTCAAAGCCATCTGAACAGGATCCAGAGCAACTCTCTTTATGTGGCCTTGCTCGAGTAGTGGAGGATGGACCAGATAACTTCCAGAGGTCCCTTCCAATCTCAACTATTCTTTGAGATTGTGAAGTTGTGATTGATAGCAAAATACTTCCAAACTTTCCTTCACAAGTCTCTGGCAAGGTAGATGTTTTAGAGGGGTAGGAAAATGAGAAGGGAGGTGAGCTGTTATTGTCTGATGGCCTTATATGAAATGGTATGCGTTCTCTTCTGTTTTCCTGCTCTTAACCTGTTTAGTCATATATATATTAGTATATATAACTCAACTAGAGAAGGCGTTTGCTTGGAGTTTAGATATTTCTTTACTGTAAATTGCATTAAGAGCCCCTCTATATTTTACATCTGGAAGTTGCCATCACAAGTCTTTTATCAGAATATGAAGAGGCAAAGATAACAAGTCTCTTCTTTATACCAGAATCCTCTTATACATTTTATTTCCCTCAAAGCCTCTGCTGTAGTTTTCTTCAGTCAATAAAATCAGACATGTAGGTCCATGGAGCACCAGCAGAACTTGGAATTAAAAAAGAAAAGTTTCTTATTTTAATGGCTTCTGAACGCATTATTTTAATTGGAAAGTTGACGGAAATTCAGCCTGAGGCTGGATTTGGTCCATATCTGTTTTTAACCAGACTGGAAGAAGCCTGTACTCCAGGCTGCTTTTGTCCTACTGAATAAAACAGTGCTTCAACACTGTCATCACTGTCTCTTTGTCAGCATAATCCCAGCGTGGTTTTTCTGCCCATCAACAAGCAACTTTTGTCAGCAGTGATAAGTTTCAGACACCTACCCCAATCAGAAACACTGACAAGATTTGATTTCCTACACTCTAAACACTCCTCTAACCCTACTACCCAAGCTACACCCCCTATTTCAATTAGATATATAGATGTAGTTTGTAATAAGAGGAACCTGCAAGAAGTGTGGCTTGTGTTGGCTCTTCTTACATGAGCAATGCAGCATAGGAGTGTGAAGGCCTAACACTACTGATGTCTATTTCAAAACTCTCACTGGTTTAAACAAAGAATTTCACCTTGGGTGTTTATCCAAACTTTTTATGTGTAGCTAAGCTGGTTAAAGACATCAAAAGTGCGTATTTTCTTATATAGTGTAGAGAATTTGTCTAATGGGGATAGAAATTTTCTTTGCTGCATAGGGACACTGTGGGGATTGATTAGGTAATAACTTAAAAATGCCATAGGAATGAACAGTTCTGTGCTATATAAATGCTAAGTATTGTTATTTTCCCTTTAAAAACTCCTTCAAGAGAACCTGACAGGTTCACTACTAAGCTCTCAAATATAAATACTGAGATATGTCTGTCTTTGATTTTGTAATACTACACATGGCACTTAGGAGAATATTATGATGGTATTACCTGAGATTGCTTGTTGTTTCTGATGAGGTGGCAAAATGCTGGCAGAAAATGAGATTAGGTGAAATGTTTTCAGTGTAACTCCTTGTATTGTTTCCTCTTATACAGAAAAGCTATGTGAACGGATGCATCTTCAAGGATACATGAAACCAGAGACAAGAAAACACTTCCTACCCATCCTCAACAATGCACTACTTCATTAGGCTCTCTGCTTGCATAGCTCTGCTCTGCAACACTTATTCTTCCTCTTCAACATATTAAAGAGGCTGCTATATGTGTAAGGTGAGGGAGGTGGCTATTCCTCCCATCTGCTTCACAACCTTGTCATCTGTGTTCAGAGGATATAGTGCGATGACAAAGCTCCTTCTGTAGTTGGTAGA
>JBCJKH010055254.1:0-35640 GCA_039877255.1 Loriculus beryllinus | reverse complement strand
AAATGAATGGATGATGGGTTTCTTTTGAATATAAAAAAACCAGAAACTCTTAACTCCTACTTTTACTGTCCTTATATACCCAACTCCACAATTCTGTATTTTGAAGACTTAGTCAGATTTGTAGTCGTCCTATAGCTTTAAACATTCAGGAATGTTTCCTGCCTTGTTGTCTAGCCAAACAGATGTCTTTACTGATCTTTCAAGACAATCTAAAGATTCTCAATCTCATTTGATGTCCATGTGAAACATAGAATGAATTATAATTAGAATGCTGCTCCAAACTGAAGGAATTTGCCATGGATCTTTCCACTGCTTCAGAGGAATTAGCATGACTGGTTTAGCAAAATGTATTGTACTGTATGAATGAGCTATTTCCTAAGAAATACGCTTTCCTTAGGAAGCATTTTTGCTAAGTGGCTTTTGGGTGACAGGGCATCAGGTAATGTTGAACTAATCATCACTTGCAGTAAGTCTGATGGAATAAAGCTTTTCTTATTCTGTGATACATAGCTCAGAAGATGAGTTTGTAGCCAAGTTGTGTCCTGCCTTTTCACAAAATGGGTTAAATGCAAAAGGTTTCATAAGGAAATTTCCTGTGACCCATGCCAGTGTTACTTAACAGTAATACAATGTAAATACATTGAGGTTGACATCTCCCCAGGGTACATGAAGCTTTGCTGTCACTGAGGGGAAAAGCTTTATGAAACTAAACAATCCTTGAGGATTCACACTGAGTATGAGCTTACATTCTTGCTTTCCTGTGGCTCATAGTTGCCATATGCTGTGCGCTTATTTATAAAGCCAGTCTTTGTTACCACACTTAGAATTGTAAGGTTGTCTTGGCAGAGTGATCTCTAAAATAGATTAGAAGGGGAAAAAAAAAAATAATTCTTTTCTCTAGCTTTCTGTATACAACTTAATGTGTAGGAAAATACTGGGAACTGTGTGGTTCTGTAGGCAAATTGTCCAAATCTCTGCCTGCCTTCCCAGTAGAAATGAGACCCACCCTGCATATAGAAGGGAATAGTTGTTACCTTTTCCTTGTGAACTTGCATAGCATGTCTTTATGTTGTTGAGTAGCCAGAAATTCAGGAGAAAGTCTGTCCATGAGCAATGCACAGACACAAAACTGTCCTAAACTGAAAACTGTTGGTAAGAAAGTGACTGAGAGAAGGTATGGGACTGAACCAGGTTTGGATTGCTATTTTTGCATTAGTACCCTCTGTGAGACAGCCTTTATCTCTGGAACATCACTCTGGTTGATGGAGTTTTCTCTTCACATCAGTGTGTTTGAATTACTCCTCAGTCTGGGTCCCCTTTATTCTAAGGGTGCAGCACAGACCTGCCAAGATATGATGCCTCGTAATGCTGAGAGATAAGGAGTATGGATGGATGGAGATTATTGAAATTCATGTAATTTGTACATTTAGAAAAAAAATGCCCTTGGATTTTTGTGGCATCTGCTCAGCCTTTTCCTTGCTGATAATCTGGTTCAGTTCTAATGAGCTGTGGAACAGAGCCTCTGGCAGTTACTTTCAGTGTTCACTGGAGTCTCCAATATTACCTGTGTTGAGTGGTTCACTGAGATCGGAAAACAAACAATTCCTTACAAAATGAATGTGCTTCTGGCAATACTGAGACTTCTGGTCCATGTGTAGGTGTGGCTGCTGCAGCCCAAACCTCTTCACTAGCATTCAGTTCATCCAACTCTTCATAGTTCTTCTCTGAAGTCCTTCTCTCTCTTTCTCTCTCCCCCTCTCTTACTCTCTCTCTTTTCCTTGTTTCCTCTGTGTGTCTCTCTCTGTGCACAGTGTGTTTTTACTGTCACAAAGGCACATTTTCAGACCCCTCCTCCTGTGGTGACGGACACCCTGAAGGTCCCAGTGATGGGACTGGCCTTTTCACACCAAGTGAGTTGTCAATAGAATATGTTATGTGTGGCCAGATACAGTTCCAGCATGCCAGAATAAATACAGGAAAGTAGAAATTTAACAGTATGGAATGTTGTGCATGAGAAAGGCTGGTGAATGCAAAATGGGCCAAGCATATTGTTGAGACTGGCTGCTTAAATGCCTTTACAGATGAAGGTCTCCCAAAGACAGGACAAGCACCTCTAACTAAACAGCAGCAGTTGCACAGACTGTTAGTGAAGTACACAAGTAGTAAGGCACAGTGCTGAGTGTTTTGTCTTAACAGCCAGTGTCTCTAGAACCTACACAGTCAGTAGTGCTCCATTCAGCTTAACTAACCCAATATGAGTAACCTGCTGTTCATCATTCAGACCCCTCTGAACGATGTCAGCATTGGTGTTGCTGGAGTATCACGTACGGAGCTCTGAAAAGAGTGTTTCTCTTGAGGTCAGGGAAGCTAAAATGGGAGAGTTTTATTTAATCCAACCAGTGAGATTTCTGCTGGGGTGTGTAAGGACCTTCTGGGTTTCACTGCTTCCAGCACTTCATTCCTAAAGCAATCTCACAAGGGTTAGCTTTGTGAGAGACTCAGTTCTCTTTACCTAGCACGTTTATGGACTCTGTTCTTTGGCTGAGGATATGTACATGTCTTCAAGGCTTGTTCAGTGTGCAGTGGAATGGGTTCAAACAGTTGATAATGCAGTTGTTTTGGGGAAAAAGGTATTAGCTCTTTAGCGAGTTGATGATGGCATTTATGCTTCTTTCAGTCTCAAAAACAGCTGTAGAGCAGAGCTTCGCTGTGACTGAATGTCATTTGTGCCCTGCACAGCTTTCTCCTATGTGTGTAGGAAACCAGTCTTGTTTTCTTGTCAAGGCCCAGACTTAGGCCCCTGCAGTAAGAAGTTTTATAGTAACAGCCTTCATTATTGATTCCAGTTAAAACCTAGCATCCTTCCGCCAGCCTGAAATGCTGTGCTATACCTCTTGACTTTTCCTGTTCCTTCTTCAGTGACTGATGATTATTCAGACTGGGGGCATTCCCCTTCCTCTTTCCTCTCCCTTTGCCCTTTTGTTTTTTCTCTTCTTTCTTAGCTTTCCAGCTCTCGCCTTTCCTATCAGCCTGCTGCCCTGGGAGTTGGATCAGCTGATATGGGGTATCCTGTACTCTTTGCTGGTGGCTTGAATGCTGCACACCCTCACCAGGTACTTGTAGAGAGTAGAACAAGCGTGGCTGGTATTGCAACCAGTTGTGTCACTTGTGTATCTCAGAGAGGTCTTGACACTAGTGCATGCATTAGTATTTTGTCTGGCAGGAGTGGAAAGAATGTAAGGTAAATATAAAGAAAGCACAACTTGTACAGAGTCTGGGAGTTGGATTCTCAGCATTCTGACTTTACTGAGGTAGGGTCATGTGGAAAGAGTATGACAGGCTTGAGGCATTGACCACCTCTCTAGGAGGCCTGTTCCAGTGTTTAACCACCCTCTCAGTAAAGAAATGCTTCCTAATGTCCAGTCTAACCTCCTCTAGCACAGCTTTGAACCATTCCTACAGGAAGAAGAGTTCAGCACCTCCCTAGCTGTTTCCCCTCCTCAGGAAGCGGTAGAGAGCAGTGAGGTTGTAGCAAGGGGATGTGATTATTCTTCCCCTCCTTCTCCTTGAAGCAAGGGACCTGAGGCCAGAGATCTCTGCAGTGTAAAACAGGTCTGAAGTGGAGTAGGAAGGGCATAAAACCAATTTGTATTGTGGTGATCACCTTCTACTTGACACCTCTCTCAGTCTTACGGGGGCTAGAGCCCAGCCATATGCCAAAAATCCCACACCTTAGTCCCAGTATGACAGAATCTGCTCTGTATTGCACTGTGGTGTTTGCCGGATTTTGAGACCTCCAACTTGCCTGTTCTCTCCATCCCAGTTGATTTGCCCAGGTAAAGAGGGGGGAGTTCCCCCAATTCCCAGCCAGCCAGCACATGGCACTCAAGCTGACCAAGAGAGGATGTGCACCCCACTGGATGGAGGCCACTACGCAGCAGCTACTCCTTCTAGTAGGTAGGTTGGTTTTAGATGATCTACCACTTGTGCTAGCTCAATTATAATCCTGTTAAGATAAAACTTGTTTTTTGCCTGTCTTTGTAATATAACTACTGTTTTCCGTCCCCCAAAACAGCAAGCAGTTTTCTCTGACGGGGCTTTTTCCCCATCAGCCTTTTTCAAGCCTTTCTCCAAGCAATGATCTCACCCACCTCCTTACACCTGCTGGTCACTGTAACATCCTTGCAACTTCTGTTATGTCAACTTTATTATCAATTCTGTCTTTTTTAATCTCTTTACTGTATTTGCTCATTGTAAAACAACAAAGTGGAAAAAGTTCTCAAGTGAGTCTTAAATTCTCCAGAGTTAATGTGAATTGTTACCAAACCAGCTGTAGTTACTGCAAATCTGTTCACTATTTACGAACAAAGTTACTTAAAAGGAAACAATGCAAGCTCAGACTGTCCTAAATCACCTCCCTCTCAGCTAATGAAAACCCTCTATTATTTTTTAGTCAATGTGTTTATTTCTTGTACTGTCTCTCTGGGTCACAGAGTTTTGAGTCAAGGATCTTAAGCAGTCATTTTGTTATAAGGAAACCAAAAATCACAGTTGCATTAGCACCTCCCTATGGATCTGTGACTACAGTATTACTGAAAAAGAATAGTGACGAACAGGAATTGCTGTGAATATGCACATTCTGAAGCTAAAAGTCCATCTCCAGAAAGAAAAGTCTATTTCAGGTGGCAGCAACTTTTCAGCCAAATAGTTTTCATCCAGCTTTAAACAAAAATCTTGATTCCATTGGTGTCCCACTCCTCTTTTGTGCATACGACTGAGGAGGAACCTGTGGTACAAGGACAGATTTCTGTTGTCCTTCCAATACTAGGAGTAAATCCAGAATAAAGGAATCCTGTCAAGCATGGGATTTGTCAATGTTGTTTGTACCATGAGTCAGTAATTGGTCTATTTTCCTCCTGCAGTGAGGACACAGAAACAGTATCAAACAGCAGCGAAGGGAAATGTGGCTCCCCACATGACCTTTTGGAGACCATCTTTATCCGGAAGGTGGGAGCTTTTGTCAACAAACCCATTAACCAGGTAACTAACAATAGATCTCAGAGGGCACCACAATACCCTGCTGCTCCCATCTATTCCTACACAGAGGAGCAAAAAGCAGCCAATGCTAGGACAACCCTGGAGACTGGGGAGTGTGTTCTGCCAGCTACAAGGCTTGGTTTTCATAAAATCCTTTTGGGATGTGACAGACACACTTTGCCAGCACCCTGTTTGAGTGTGGAACAGTTGGTACTTGGGTCTCACAATAATGCCACTACCACAAGTTCATAAACTGGGGAAGCTGGTAGGAAGCCTGCCATGCAGTAGACCAGTTGACCACTAGTAAGCAAGCATTTAAGCTCAGCTGAGGTGGCTTAGAGATCTGCCCAGTTCCTAAGGATGCTGTTCTAGGCCCTTTGGATGGATGAAGGAGAATTGGTTGGATTTGTAGCAGTTTGTTAATCCTTGCCTATATTATACAAGATGTATAGCAGCAATCCCACCTCAGGGTATGTGTCTGCATTAGTCAGCAGAATACAATTTCCCTATTGTACACCTTTTTGGAATGAGGCTGTCAGCCTCCTGCCTAACTGCTGACATGGTCTTGGGCAAAGACTTTTAGTATCCTTTTCTGTGCTGGGTTAAGAGCATCTTAGTGAAATTCTGTTTGCTGAATCTCCCCAGGTGACCATGGCCAACTTAGACATTCCTTTTGCCATGTTTGCTCCCAAGAATGTTGAGCTGGAAGATAACGACCCCATGGTAAGCCTCTTCCAGAGGTATAACGTGTGCTTCCTCAGCATCCCTTATGCAACATCCATCCTATTTTGTACTTTGAATACACTTTGTGTTTTGAGGAAAGAACTAGTTATTTAGATTTGTTTGGCTTCAAGAAGTCTCCCATGTTAATCTTGGGCCCTCTAGGCATACAAGTAACAGTATGTGTTTGCTGCCCCTGCTGTAGCATGTGTTTATTGTCCAACCTCCTAACTCTCTCCACACTATCAGAATACACAGACAGATGTAAGATCAGTACTCACCATCTTTGATTTCTTGGGCAGGTCAATCCTCCTGACTCCCCAGAAACTGAATCTCCTCTACAAGGCAGCTTACACTCGGAGGGCTCCAGTGGCAGCAGCACAGGGAACACCCATGATGACTTTGTTATGATTGACTTTGTAAGTGCCCTCATCAGTGCTCTCACATGACAGCTGCATCTTAAATGGGCTTCAGGTGCTGGTGCAATGGCAAATGATGTAAGAATAGTTTTCAGTGGGGGTGTAAAGGACCCATGTGTTCCACACTAGAGCTTGATGATCCCCAAACTGCAGAGAGACTGATAACTTGGAACCAACAGCTACAAATTAAATACTCTCAGTTCCCTGACAATACCTGGGCTTGGCATCCTTTTGTCTAATGCCTAAAGGAGTCCAAGGAAATATTCTCTTCCTATTGCTCAGGCAGGCACAGATCTTGGCTGTTCTTCATTTATTTAATCTGCATTATTGCCGCAACAGTTATAATGCCAAGATGTTCACTGATAGCAGGTAATGATATTACCTGAGATTAAAGTGAAAGGGAAGCCACCATCTCTGAACGTGAATTAACAGCAGTATCTTTGATTCTAGAAACCAGCATTCTCAAAGGATGACATTCTTCCAATGGACCTGGGAACGTTTTACCGTGAGTTCCAGAACCCCCCTCAGCTCAGCAGCCTCTCCATTGACATTGGAGCACAGTCCATGGCAGAGGATTTGGTATGGAACCCTGATGTTTCTTTTTATGGGAATCATATGTAGTTTGTAATGCTCTCCCTATTCTTAGTTTTAAAAAATTGTATCTTCATAGAGTTATAGAATAGTTTGTGTTGAGAGGGACCTTTAAAGGCCCAACCCCCTGCAATAAGCTGGATCATCTTCCACTAGACCAGGCTGCTCAACCTGGCTTTGAAAGTTTCCAGGGATAGGGCATCTAACACCTCTCTGGGAAGCCTGGTGCAGTGTTTCACCACCTCATCTTAAGAAATTTCTTCCTTATATTTAGTGTGAATCTACCCTCTTTTAGCTTAAACCCAGTACCTTTTTACCTACTGCAGCAAGCCCTACTATAAAGTCTGTCCCCATCTCTCTTATAAGACCCCTTTAATTACTTAAAGGCCACAAAGTCTCCCTGTAGCTTTCTCTTCTCCAGGCCGAACAAGCCCAGCTGTCTCAGCTTTTCCTCATCGTAGAGATGCTCCATCCCTCTGCTTGTTTTTATGGCCTTCCTTCAGACCCATTCCAGCAGATCCATGTCTTTCCTGTACTTCTCAGAAGAGAGACCCTGCCCAAAGGGGATCCCTCACTAATACTTTCCAACCAAGTGTGAACTCGTTTGTGGCACACTCTGAAACTGCTGTGTTTACCTTAAAGCTGAAAGCTGCCATTCCATTGCTATAGCTGTCACTGAAACCCCCGAAACTAATCCTGCCTCTGGTGTGTCAAACTTAGTGGCAAACTAGGCCTGACCTTGCAGCCTGAGCAGAGGTAAACCCTGGTGTGGCTGGTGAAAGTCATGTCTGGGTGAGTGCTGTAATGGGCTCACAGGCATTGCAACATACCAGAGGCTGAGAGCTGCAAGTGGCTTGATGGAGGCAGTGACATGAGCAAGTTATTGTGCTGCAGCTGGTGGCAGGCATTGCATAAGGTGAGGCTCCAGTGCACCTACTGTTCCTGCAGAACAAACACGCTGTGGGCAGGGTGCCCTTCTCAGGGTCACTTGCTGGATGCTGCCAGAGGATTCCTGGTTTTGTGCACGTAGGAAGGGGAGCCCAGAGCAGTGGAGATGGGTTGCCTGTGTATTTACAGCTTCTTTTTATCTGCTGTGAATGAGCTCTTACCTGCCCCTTTCTTACCCCTCAGGACTCGTTACCAGAGAAGCTTGCAGTCCATGAGAAGAATGTCAAAGAGTTTGATGCCTTTGTAGAGACCTTGCAGTGAAGCTGTTTCCAGTTCTTCCTTCTCAAGGCATTCTGTAAAATGACGTCAAGAAATATCTCTGTTGCCCCTGTTCTGCCTTTTGTCTCACTTTGATTAGTCCCTTCCATCACATGAGCTTCCTTGGATTGCTCTCTTCAGCAGCAGATCTGAATCTCCTCAACTACACCACCGCATAGTTCTGGACTGCTTTTCCTGCTCACAGTTCTGAATTTAAGACTTCAGTAGAGACACAAGAAGTCAAAACTTCAGTGTATGAAATTTGTTCTCTCTTCAGTCTCTGTTCTCTGTGGAGGGGCTTTGTGAAAAGTTGCCATATGCTTCCTCCAGAGGTCCTATGGTGTAATAAGTTCCCTCAGTGTAGCTTCTTGCTAACAGACTCTTTCCTACAGTCTCCAACCCTGTTAGAGCATAGAAAGCTTTGGCTCATCTCCAGGGTCTGTGAGTTCAGCAGATTTAACAGTTTTCACTCCAGGACTTCCATTCCACAGAACGGGACATTTCATCCTGACTTCAGTATGAGTGCCTGGAGCCAGGGAGAGACGTCAGCATTGGGACCTGTGTAATATAAGTTACCCTTGTTTTACTGCTTCTAAGGAACTGGGCCTCCGCTTGTTTTGTGTGAGGCCTTCTGCTAGGCTGGCTGATAAGCAGGAATGGAACTACAGAAGAGTTTTCCACATTTCCTTCCTGAGCATACTGACGCTCGGCCGTGCTGAGTTGAGCAGTGTTGACTGTTGGCAAGCCTGCATGTAGCAGCTGTGATAATGCTGAATTCACAGTCTCTGCTTCTGAAATAAACTGTAAATAATAGGAATCCTATTTCTTTAGGGTTATGTTACTAGGAGTCTTTAGTCCAAGATTCTTTCCTCTAACCCTTGCAGACCTTTCCTGCGTTATGGTTAATAGATGATCTTAAGAGTCAAGAAGTATTTATTGCTTTTAAAGAAAACTATATTTCAAAGATGTTCTGTTTTCACGTAGTAGTGCGGGTCATTCTGCTCTGGATCACTGCAGACAGCAAGTGTGCCATGGAACCCTGGCCAGTGAGACTGGTCTCTTCTTGCAGGAAAGTATTCAAGATATTTATTTTCTAAGACAGACTTGATTATTCTAATATAATACTCTGTTTTGGGGACTTTGTGTCCATTACATCCAGTCAGGACCCACTGATAGAATTAAACGCACACGGGAGTGGGGTGGAGTGGCATGGATTTGGTAAAAAGCTGTGTTCTGATAGGCATGGATGAATTTGCAGTGTTTTCAGCCATTCAGAAGGCAGCTTCTTGAAAGAAGCACATTTTGGGGGGGGACGCTTATGGTACTTTTTAATCAGCTGGCTTTTGATTAGCTGAAATGTTATTTTTGTAATGATGTGGTTATCAGCAGTGTGAGTGGCAGTGCTCAAGGGTTGATTCGGCTGGTGCATGTCTTTTGCCTGATGTAAGGAGGGGAGGAGAAACAGTGACACTAAACAGAAACTTAGATAAGGTAGGTCGCTTTGTGGTTGTCTCTCCTCCTCCTATGTGTTACTACAGTGAGCAACTGCAGGACCCCTTACTGTCCTAAAACACTTTTTATTTCTCTGGAAGTGGAGTTTTGTTGCCTCAGGCCTGAGGAGACATCTTAATTTCCTTAGAGTGGGTGAGTAACCAGCCTTTTAGTTAGTGCAATGTGGCAGCTTCAGCTTAACTGAAAGAGATCACTAACATCTGACGGGGGAACCCGCTGTAGAACACTATTCCTGTGTCACTGCTGGAGCAAGGAACCAGGTTCAGAACGGAGTTTGCTGTAAAGTCAGAGCAACAGAATGCTTTCATGTTGAGTGCTGTGTTCAGGGGGAGGCCATATGAGCTCTAAATCTCTGGGAGAGAGCTTTACGGAAGGACAGCTGCCCACCAGAACTTCTCCAGCTTAATCAAATCAACTTTTCAGCAACCTCGCACAGAAACTGCTCAGTCCTTGCAAAATAAGATGCCCAAACGTTTAAGAAAGCTTCCAAGGTAAACTGTGTACAGGAGGGTTTAAGTTACATGGCCTTTAACAAACATTTGACCCCCACAGCCAGAGCCACCTTGTTTTACAGGTGGAAGTGGCTGCAGAAGGGTGCAGGAGCATAAGGAACGAATATATCAGCTGGCTCTCACCTCTGCTTAGGAAGCTGGTCTCTGCCACCTTCTAGCTCAGAGATGTGGTTGCTGTCACTTTCCTCTCAGTGTACAGGCTGTGCTTGGGAGAGTGATACAATCTGGGCTGCAAAGCAGCAGCACTGGGGTGAAGTGCTGGTTCACTCTATTCATGAAGAATAGACTAGGTTGAACTTCATCGAGCCAGTGCTTCTGTTGTCTCCTTCTCACAGAGGCACACTGTGGAGTTGGCAGAAGGCAAGCCATTCTTGCTGATCCTGTCCAGAGGGTCCCCAGAGCTAAATACTTCTGCTCATTGATGCTGATGGCTACAGCCCCCGCATCCCAGAAGGCAGAACGTCAGTGTGGCACTTGGGTTTTTTCTTATTCAGAAGACTGAAAACTTGCCTATATGAGCTGTTAGTGTTGAGCTGGATGGCCACAGCAATAAAGAGATTCTCTAGGGCTGAGTTACGTGCCTCTTTTCTGGGCATTCCTCAGTTTCTACACATGGTTGCTATATCTGGGCTCCCTGACCACTACACAAATACTCTGCTTCAGGAAAGATCTAGCTGCTGCTGTGGCCTGCCACAGATTGTGTTATGAAGGCTGTTTATTTTAGCAGCTGTCTGCTTGATTCTATGTTAAGGACAGGATGTATGTAGCTGCTGATTTACAGATAACTTTGGGTGAAGGGGAGGGCTCCTAAATTGCATTGTTTTGGAAACAGTCTCCAATGTACTTCAAGTATTCAAAGAATTTCCAATAAAACTTTTATGTAAGCAGTGCTCTGTGCTTGTCTTCATGTGTACTGACAGGTCTGGGAATGTCCCAACTCACCATCATTCTCCTCCAGGAAATGGGATGGTCAGAGAGTGCAGGATGGATCAGGTTGCTGCCTCCAGCACAGAAGGGAAAAGGCACTGATGTGCTACAGTTAGTCAGCAGGATTCAGGTGAGACCATCCTACTGAGAGTGAGGAAGGGACACAGCAGGTTCCTGTCTTGTCCCAAAAGCAGGCATGGGGAACAGACATACAGTGTCGGCTCTGGTGACCTCCCCAGTGAGCTGGGGAAGGGAATTATCTGGATGTCTTGCCCCAGCTGAAACACA
The DNA here is from genome assembly GCA_039877255.1 of Loriculus beryllinus. Taxonomy (NCBI): domain Eukaryota; kingdom Metazoa; phylum Chordata; class Aves; order Psittaciformes; family Psittacidae; genus Loriculus; species Loriculus beryllinus. The sequence goes on along the minus strand of JBCJKH010055254.1, from coordinate 24,428 downwards.
TTAACTTGTCTCCAAAAGAAAGGGGTGGGAAAAGGGAAAAACCCAACCCACCAGCAGTATTTGCATTGTACGTGGTTGCTACTACATGCTTAAAGGGAGCGTGGGAATGTTTTGATATGATAGAAGAGCTCAAAGAGACAAGATGGGGAAAGAACGAGTGTGGGTATCTCAGCAGCAAGATGCTGGTGACAGAGCATGTTGCTTGCCTGTCTGATCACCAGACTTAACAGCTGTAGTCTAGTGTTGCTTAAGTTAACTCTATATAGCACAGGATGCAGTGTAAGATGATAACACCTTCCCTTTAAAGGAAGGATGAGATGGTAAAAATCTATGTGTATATAAAAGAACTGCCAATTTAAGCTGCAATTTAAAGGGTGTCTGGTTCTTATAAAGAAGAGTAGCAGGAATGGGGGAAAAGAAAAATGACAGTCTATATGGGAAGCTTCCATGAAAGGAAATATTCCCATTTGAGGAACAAGGCTAACTCTTAAAAGTGCTCTTATTTTTGGGAGGTAACACAAACTGAGTATCCCATTGCATCATTATAGCTACTGATCTGTCTACATTACATTTGAGTGTGCATGTGTGTGTGATTATGAGTGTCATTTCAGCCACTTGCAAAAGACATTGCACACTGTGGGTCAAGATGCATTGCTGGCAAACTCACATAAACTATCCTGTGGGATCTGGGCTTACTACAGGGCCTGCAATCTCCTCCCTCATCACCACATCACCAGTAAGACAAGGCACTGGAAAAACCATCAACAAGTAAGTGAAAAGTAAATAGTTGTAGAAGGGTGGTTCATCCCCAAGGTTGGGAACAATCAAATACCATCCATGTGAGCCTAGTGCATGCATTTATAAAGAGAAAGTGTTCTGAGCATATGTCCTTAAGGCCACAGGGCACCTAGACATGAAAATGCATCCAGCACTGGTGTTTACACTGTGTAAAGTACTGCCCACGTGGCTGCACGTAGCATAGGCGCTGCCAACTACTGCACCCTGTCAGGACCAGATCCAGCAGCTCCTGAGCTCTGAAGCCGGAGCAGATGTTGCTGCAGCAGTCTGAGGTCACTGTGACCAAGCCCTAAGACTGCACCAGCCCCATTACAGGGGCCACCACAGTCCAAAGGTGTGGAAAATCTTAATAATCGCCAGGAGCACCACCTGAATGAAAAAGCCCCAAAAGTAAGTATTAAACCCCTCAAGAGCTGAAGAACTGTCCTGTCAGTTACAGCAGGTATAAAGAAATTAATAAATCAGATTACAAGGACCATATGCAAGGAGTTACCTGTGAACAGATGCCAAACGTACATCTGGTGTACGGCTGACAGCTTGGCACGAGTCACGCTGAATAGTGGCAGTGTGTGGAAGGAGAACTGGCAGCACTGGGAAGCCCTCAGTTGGGTGGCTGAGCTGATCAGTAATAGAAACTGAAAAGCAGCACAGCAGTTTCAGGAAGCATTAACATGAGCATCAACACATCATCCAGGTGGCAAGGCCACTGGTCAGGGCTCAGGCTACTGTCTGCCTCATGGTGATGCTTTTAGCTCCAGTGCTGTCTGCTCTTCTCCCAGCCACAACTGGGTTCACCTGTTGCTACAGTTGTATTATTAATCACAGTAATTACTTTGCATTTAAGAGACTTTGTGTCAGCCAAAAAACTTGCTGATGAAGTGGTAAATGCTCCATCCCTGGAAGTGTTCAAGGCCAGGTTGGACAGAGCCTTGGGTGACATGGTTTAGCGTGAGGTGTCCCTGCCCATGGCAGGGGGGTTGGAACTGGATGATCTTAAGGTCCTTTCCAACTCTAATGATTTTACGATTCTGTGTAACCAGGAAATTACCATGTCTGCAGGCAAAGGTTAGATGTACATGGATCAAGGGGCAGAGTGTAGCAGAAGACATCCAGGAGTTAGCGGTCCATATGAGTTGGTCCTTTCCAACCCTAACTATTCTATGATTCTATGACATGAGAAGGTGCAGGTCTCTGCTGCATGGACCACTTGGCCACAGGATAAATTCAGCCCACTAATCCTACCTGGAGAGCCTTGAGGTGGCTCCCACTTGGCACCTAGTGATCCCACAACCTGTGGAGCTGCCTGAGGCCAGCTCTAGGAAAGGGCAGTCCCATTCAGACTGTCAGGGCAATCCCATTCGGACGCTCATCACGGCACGGAGATGGTAACATGGGAGTCCAGCCCTGCTTCACTTTGCTTGGAATTCTGCTCCCAACCTGAGGCTCCTGCAAACCAGTCTTTCTTCCCAGTTACTCACATAGGAGCAATTTCACACTCCTCCCTCTGTGCATGGTTATTATGGCTGGCAGCACAGCCAGCTTTACTTCTGTCTTACAGATGTGCCACAGCTCCTATCACTTGAGAGACACACCTGGATCTGGGATTACCATTTGAATTTTATTGAAATACAAAAAGTGCAAACTGTGAAATACAAGATTGGTGCAGATCAGAAGAAAACAAACTGTGAACCGTGAAAACCCCAGCCTGCACCTCACGAACATCAACAGAAAAGGCAGCAAGGAACACCAGCAACAAAAGCAAAAGCCAACAGTTACGCACAGGAGCCCCCGTGCATGAAAGGTAACGAGGACCAAAGTGGTCCTCAGCTCTCAAATAGCAAACGTTGCCACGAGGCATCCAGCTGGCCCCTGCACCCCTGTGCCCCCTGACAGCTCTGGTGTCAGGACACAGCGTGGGCCAGGGAGCAGAGGCCAATAAGACAGGAGGAGGCTTAAGCAGAGGAGAATGGTTGAGATGCTAAAGAGCAGAGGGTTGAAGTGTAACAAGTACCCCCAAAGGGAGAAATGGCTAACAGCTAACCTGAACGACAGCGAAGAGACCCTTGGGCAGCTCTACAGCAAGGAGAACAACAAAGACCAGCATCCTAATCAGATACTGCCTGCACCTGTATGCACACACCCAGCACAGGCTGAGGCAGCCCCAGCCAGCTCCCTGCTCAAATCACACAAGGGGGGTTTCAATGCAAGGCCTCCAGGAGAGCAGACTGCAGAAGCAAAAGCAACCCCGGTTCCTGTGCCTGCCCCAGGGCCCCCGGCAGCTCCGGCATGAGGAGCAGCAGACAAAGGGATATTTACACTGGGTCCCTTCCAGGATTTGCAAGCACTTTCCCACCGTGCGCAGCAGCAGCTTCCTGAATGCCCTCCAAATCTGCTCCCTGCAGGCACTGAACTGGAGCAAGCTTTTATCCCTGCCTGCAGGGGATGCGCCCGTCTCCATTTTGCTAAAAAAGGAACGATTATTTCAAGAATTCATTTAAAAAAAAAATTAAAAAAATTAAAAAGAAGCACCCACCAAACAAATTCCAGCCAGAACATGGACACTTCCAGCAATCCCTGCTCTGCCACTGGAGAGGAGCTAAGCTACTCCAGCACTGCTCCCTTCGCTACCGAAGGGAATGGTCCTTGCTGCTCTGCACGGTGACAGCCTCCCCTGAGAGCTGGGGCTACACACAGGGTCAATGCCTCCTGCCCTGGCATGGCGGCACTTCCCAATCCATGCTGCCAACATTGGTCTTGTTTGTCCCAGAGGAAGCGAGCTGGGATTGCCTTTCCTCTGGGGGATGTAAGTGAGGCCAGTGTCAGCTCAGATCTAGTTGGAGCATCAAGTCTACTTCTAAACTGAAGCCTGCACAGCACAGGGTGCCTGCAGGGGAAGAGGGGCTGCACTAGGCTGCCTCTGCCTCCACACTCCTCCCGGGCTGTCCAGAAATCGCTGCTTCTTAGAGCAAACACTGGGGCCTCTTAAAGCAAACGCTGGGGCAAGTACACCTCTCCACACCATTCATCCCCCCTGCACGGCACACCAGCCCTGCTAACTTCCTCTAGCACAGAGTACAGGTGAATTAGGAGCTGAGTGTCTCTACCTCCAAAACATCTGGTTACCGCTGTGAACTGCTTAGGCTGAAACAATTCCTATTCTGGACAAATGGGGCTAAGTTAGTAATAGGGGCATTGGAACAGGGAGGCTAAGCAGCCTTGTAGCCTCCATAGGACAAAGTCCCCCACTGTCTAGATGGGATGAGACCCCAGCCCTCTCCTCAAACACCTCCTTAGTGATACTCAGTTTCTTGCTCACTATTCCCATGCATATGTTGCTGTTCCTCCATGGACCAGTGCTGCCACACAGAGCTGCCTGTGTCTTCACCCATCCCCATTCCAGAGCTCAGCAGTAAGTGCCATTTCCATCATGCCTGCAGCAGACGACACTTACTTTGCTTACAGCTGGGGCACCGACCCTTGTCAGTGTTTAAAGGCAGGCTAAAATACTATGACAAGGCAAACGCTATTTCGCATCCAGTAGCTATTTAAAATAGTTCTGCTTGGTCCAAAAAGATCTGTCCCTGTGGCCAGATGCAGCAACAGGGGCCTGGCCCAGGCACGCAGGGCACGAGATACAAAGATACAACACACCAGTAAAAGAAGGCTAGAAGCTCCCTGCTAACACCCTGCTGGGCCAGGCTGAGGAGAGGGATCTCTTTCAGCTCAGGTAATGTGAACGCTGCAACCCAAACCCAACAGTGATGCCCTCACAGGTAGCACATCCATCCCACTCCGAGCCTGCCCTGCAAACAACCTGACCTCTCCAGCCATGCCCAGGGCATGCAGAATGCAGCTGACCAGGCTTCCATGGTAGCACACAAGGAAGGTAGCTCAGAACTGAGGAGGAGACAAGGCAAAGGCCCTTGGCATAGAATAGCTGCTCCCTCACAGCTTTGGCACATGAGTGCTCAGCACCTGGGCAGAAACATAAGCCCAGCCTGGTGCACTCCAGGGTGAGGGTCAGCCCCAGTCCCTACATCTTCCCTCAAGGCCATGCTCTCTGTTACGCTGTGCTAGGGAGAGTCCTGCTCAAGAAGCCAAGGTGTCTGTGCCATCAGCACAGATGTACACATCTGACAGGAAAGGGGCTTTGTGCGGCTGCCTCAGGGAGAGGCAGTGATGCTCGTAGTGTGCAGCAGGTTCAGTGCCACCAGGGCACTTGCCCCCTGCCCTTCAGACTCACCCAGCCCACCACACAGCCAGGCTTTGCATGAACTTTCCCAGCAGAGCTGGAAACGCTGCTGGAGGTTCCAACAACGCCTGAGCTGAGTAACTGGAAGGCACCTCACCCACTACACCCCAGCAAACACTGAACAGTATCAAGAGTGGGGACCCCAGAGGGGTTTGGGCTAAATTCAGCTTCCTTGTATTGGAATCTGACCAGTAACACAGCCCATGTGCTGTGAGCCTGTCCTTCACTTGCCTGCCAAACCCATGGGGTCCGGAGTTGTTTGCAAGTGCAGGACAAACGGCACCCAAAGCACAAGAGCTGCCCAGATCCCTCCTTGCCTCAGGTGCCGCTGAGGAAAGGCAGATGCACGTTCAGTGCTGAGGCAGCAAGAACATCTCTGTCACAAACCTAGCGAGCTGCCCTCACGCAGACAGCCCAGCAGAGGTAAGGGGGTGAACTGGGAGCTGAAACAATAAAGGTCTTTGCTGAGAAGGGACCAGGAGGGCAGAAAGGGAAGGAGGAAAGAGGCAGGGCACCTGACAGGGCAGCAGGCTGGTGATGAGCCCTGGAGGAGCTGCACAGACTGGCAGGGGGGCCAGGACTCCACTCGGAGCAGCAAGGAGACCAGCTCCCCTCCCCATCCCGAGCAGTAGGCCTCTGCTCTCTTACTTACACACTTTGTCCACCATCTCCACAGCCCTCGCTCTGATCATCACCCAGAGGATCAATAGTCCCTTTGCATTGGAGTCATCTTGGTCACAGCTCCAAGACAAGGTGGGAAAGGAGGTGGGAAGGTGAGCACAGTGTGCTGGTGTGGGCTGGCCTGGATTCAGGCCTCCACATCCTCAAAGAGTTCCTTCTGGTGGTCCAGCAGGAACTTGGTGAAGGTATTGATGGGGTTGATGGCTTTTAGGGTGATGGCTACATCTTTGGCCCACAGCAGATTTGGGCCAAACACAACTGCTAGGTTGCTGTTTGTCATCTTGTTTCTGTCACTGTGAGCAGAGACCTGCGTGGGAAGGAAAGAGACCATTATGAATCCTACAGAACAACACAGCAGGTGCCCTCTACACTCCCCAAAGCCAGAGCTGACAGATTCCCAGGGGAAAATGGGAGGAGAGAAAATGTGGGCCCAATGCCAGAAGACAGAAACACACATGACACCCAGCATTCAGGAGGTGAGGAGCAATAACATGCCATTTGCCACCATGGCTTAACCACCAGGCCATATCATAACAACAGGACCAAAAGCACTGCCAGCCAAAATGTCTGCAGGTCCAGTCCACCACTCAAAACAAAACTACCTTCCCTCTTGCTAGAGCAGCCTTGCAGCAGCTTCCCTGGCAGCACAAAACACTGTGGGGCAGATCAGAGATCCCTCTTCTAGTCTTGCATATATATATATGTATATATGCACACACACACATCAGATACATAACCCTGGGGAACTTTCAGCCTCTCTTGTACAAACCACACAGGCTTAATGCCCACCTGCACATCTCAGTGTTATGAGAAATAACTGCTTAGGCTAGATCATTATGATCACTCTTGATCTGTTTAACAGTAAGATAAGGAAAGGCAAATTCCTAACTTGAGACTCATTTCCTCTCAAAGGAAAACAGGGAGCAAGCAGTTAAAAAGCTGATGCAAGGCAATAGGCAACTGAACTAGCATAACCCTGCCCACCTTTGGAGCCGCTCACCTGCACCAGGAAGGCTGTCAGTAACTGGAGCACTTGGTAGTTCTCTTCTGGCAGAGTCTGGAGTGTTTTGCGAACAACATCCACACGATTCTCCTCCTCCACATCTAAAAAGAGGGGAAAGACAAGCAGGTCTATGAGGAATTCTCAGCACTCATGATGAAAACTCAGCACATGATGAAAGCCCTGTTTGCAGTCACAGGGTGTCCCATGCATGCCCTCCTCCCAGGCTATCTTTGCCTTTGGCCAGGGTTAACATTCAGGCGTAGGACACTTGTTACAACTCACTCTGGAAGCTGACAACGTGGCTGTAGAGGCCAAAAGTGAGCAGGGGTTCAGGAAGCTCCCTCAAGAAGGTCTTGAGAATCACAGCAGGAAGGTGGACATCTTCATACTGCTGGAAATCTACAGGCACACCTGAGAGAGTAGAGCAGAACCTCAGTGCTCAGTGGCCAAAGCAGGACTTCCTTCAGATAAAGAACGGGACATAGTGGCCAGAGCTCAGAACTAGAGAAGCAGGAATTTAGAGAAGAACACAGAGAGGGCACTGAAGCACCACATCTTTTAGAAGAGTGGAAAAATGTGTCCCAAAAGCATGTGCAAAGCACTGCTGAATCCAGCTCTATGTCTTTAGAAGTCATCAGATGTAACAGATGAACAAGTTTCTTTCTGGTCATCTTCAGTCCATACAGTATAACCTAAGGTGGTATATCCCACCCCAAGAAACAGGGAAACTCAGAAATGGAAAAGGCAGTAACAGGAATGTAAGTGGGAAGGAATATGGTTTCTACATAGCAGAAGTGTCAGGTGCTTCTTCTTTGCAACTTGGGTCATACCATGATGGGGCCTCAGCTAGAGGCCTACCAAAGAAGGAGAGGAGCCATGATCCAACACAGCTCCAGTCGGGAATGAGAGGGGTTCTGCTGAGTTTGGGCACTTACCCATGTTGTATTTTTGCTGGACCTCCCTGACAACCTGTGTATTTGCTGATCTCCGGAAAATCCCCTCTGTGGTAAGAGCTGTGAAGGGAGACCAGATGGAGAAGAAAGATCAGACACGTGAGAGCCTAAAAATGCTGGTCTTAATAGTCGTAAATCCATGCCTTGGGCATTCAAACAGATGACAAGTCCCTTTTTTGGAGCATGGCAATTCTTTCTGCTTCCACTACCAGGCAAAGGATACAAGGAGCATTTTGCTACTGTTATACAAGTAGGAATGAGTGGAAGAAAGAGGTCTTCTGAGCCCTGCACACTCTCTTGAAGGCTGACTCACCTAGTTCAGTCCTTTACACCTCATTGTAGACTGCTGTTCTTTATCTCACCACACTCTGGGTGGGAACTTGGATGGAGAAGAGGCCACTGACATGGAATAAAGAGGGGCTGCACTTCCCCCTCTACACTTACCATGGTCCTGCAAGTGAGCAATGGTGTCTCTGACCACCAGAGGCACAGGAGACTGATCGGGGCTCTTCTCCCTGAGACTGTGGGAAGAGACAAAAGGTTACATATGACTGGTCCTCCCTACCCTGCATGCAGCCCTGAGTCTTTAAGTCACAAGCCCAACCCTATAGGATCTTGCTATCCCAGTCCCTGGCTCAGCCACTGTTCCAGCTTTCTCTTCCATCATGCTACATCATTCACAGGAGCAAGTATGAGCTCATTACTACACCAGAGGAGTAATCCTCTCTCTTCTGTAAACCCCACAGCCTGTAGATTCCAAGGCAAAGGAGTTCCCAGAAGGCAAGGCTGCTAGTTATGAGTAAGATGAAAAGGGTTAAACTTCCTGTTTACTTCCCCATAGGAGCAAGGGTAGAAAGAAGCTGACACATGAGAGAAATATGTATGGGGTAACTTTATCCATCGCACTCCTGTAGCAGAAGATGCATCAACCCAACGGCTGTCAGGGAGGACCTAGTGAGGCCGAGGTGTTTGCTCTCTGTACCACTTGATGGCATGGAGCTGTTCACCCTTCTCAGGCTACTCACAAGCTCAGGCACACAGCACCACAGGAAACACCATTTGAAAACGTGCTGAAGCTGGAGAATGTGTTGCCAGATTGCTCCAGAGGATCTGCCTCGCCACAGAGTACTGGCTTCTCCTCCTTCCCCGGGGAAGCAAAATCACACTCCAAGTTAAAAATACCTTCACCACTTAGCCAGTATCACTAGCCCTTGCCAGTGTCTGTGTTTGCCTGCGTCAGCCTGCAGGAATGGGGGGTGGGATCAGCACAAGTGTGAATAGAAGTGCTTTTAAAATAGAGTTTATGATATGGGAAAACCTAAGAAACAGCCCTGCAGCACTGCTCAATCAGAAGAGCCCTAAAGACATCTCCACCAGCCTCCAACAGACTTCTTTTGTTTAAAGGGAGTCTGTTGTGGCACAAAGCTGCCCCACATAGCCCTCGTTTTGTTCCTCCCTTAGTGACCCTTAGCTTCAGAAGCAATCCCATCCTAATTTAGATACAATCTAGCTGGGGAATCAAGAAGGTGGAACTGAACCGGGCCACGATCTGGTCATCTGGTTCCTCAGAAGAATGATGAAAGCTTTGCAGGAAGTCTGAACTGCCCGAAAGGTCACAGCCACGTGTGCTGCTCTTCAGCTACAAACACAGTGAGCTTGTACCAAGCAAGTCAGGGCCAAAGCAACACAATCCAGGGATACTCACAGCTGGAGCGAGACTCCAAACTGCTGGTTTGGCAGCGGTGGGCGCGGAGGGGTCGGCTTCAGGGGCACTTGTGAAGGTTTATGCAGGGATCTCAGATATTCGTCATATCTGTGGCAAAACACAGACTAGTAAGGAGCCACCCCACCTCCCAGAAAGAGCATGAACCCAGCGCTGCACATGAGCCACTGCACACCCACTGGTAGCAGCTCCAGCTTAGCGTGGTTGATTCCACCTATGCAGCTCCGGAGCACAGGGGCAACAAGATCAAATGTCTGGTTACCAGGAAAAAGCAAGGAGAAAGGAATATCTATCTGGAATCAGGAGCTGGAGTAGCTGAGGATGACAGAGTGGGCAGGAGGCCAGGGCAGCACTGCTTGCGTGAGACAGTTGCATTTGTGTGTGAGGGACAGGGAATCAACCTGACAGGACTAGAATTGTGGCAATGTTGGGAAGCCCCAAATACAAGTTGAACTGTGCAGAGGGAGCAAAGCAGGTGCCCAGACACAGCAGATGAACCATGAATTCCAGGTCAACAGCCTGCAGAAAGCCCCAGAGGAGAGGCAGGATTCGTGCTCCACTGGTACAGAACTGGGCACTGTGGCCAAGGACACACAGGGAGTAGCATGGATAGAAACAACAGCCCCTAAGACAATTTGTCACCACCTCCTGCAAAACCACTGCCTGAGTGGAACAATCTCTTCCTCCCTTTGCCATTCCTCCAGAGAAGTCCCCTCTCACAGAGTCCTAAGCAAATGGGAGACAGGCAGCATTCTTACTTCAGCACTTGGCTTGGGATCCCCAGCTGTTCCAGCTTCACATACTCCTCCAGCTCACTAAGGAAGTTCACATAAAAGATCTTTCGTCCAAACTTAAAGCTGAAAACAAGAGAAAAGAGGATTATGTGAGGAATGGGGAAATCCAGTATCAGAACAGACTTCCTACAGACAAGGACAGCAGGGGTCTGCAAGAGACATCAGTGGGGCAAAGAGGCAGATATAGAGCAGCAGAGATGTCACCCATACTGGTCTCCACCTCCATATATTTTACCAGGAGATGCCAAGACTTTCCAAGTCACATCAGATACTCCAGCAGCAGCAGGCTCCCTAAAACACTGGATTTCTCCTTCCAGCAATAGGCTGAAGAAAGTTTTGCTTTCAATACTTTACAGAGTTACGATTTCACAATGAATTAAATATAATTTGGAGTGATGCTTTCACTTCCTCTTTCATTATTAGCAGAGCCTGCAACATTTTACTTGGTTGGACAAAAGGGACCAGCAGCACAGAGCTGCAGACTCTGCAGGTTCTTAAAGCAGTACTTCTTGTGTTTGAGTATGTCTGACCTCAGAAACGAGGTGATAGCATAGGATGAGAATCTCCAGGGTAGGCTTTGCAGCCTGGGCTCATCTTGTGCCCCACTGAGAATGCCTCCGTTATTCGCCTGCAGTGTGAGGATGTGGGTGAGCCTCCTATAGTGCTTCCTACCTCATCAGAGGCTTGAAGAGAATCAGTAGGGTCTTGATGAACATCGTTGGGTGCACAATATACAAGGCCTTGATATTCTTCTTGTACCTGCCAAGAGAAGCTATGTAAGGATGAGCTGTGCTTTAAGGAGAGGACCCAACTTTTCCAGATGAAGGTACACTGGTGCTCCACTCATTTTGCACTGAGCCTCACCACTTCCCATACCCACAGCCTCTGCTCTCCCATGCTTTGTAGCTGTGTCAGGCCACTGAGCAGCCTAAGGGCACACCTACTGTATTCCAAGATCCACCAAGCATGAGGAAGCAATAATTATACCATGAAGTGACACCCTTGCAGTGGGTCCTGGTTTTGCTGCTTGCCTGTTGGCCCAAAGGATGTAACTACAGAAGGAGCCCTTTATCCCACAATTCAGCCTGCATTAAACAACAACCCACTTCCATAAACAGCAGAAATAAGTGATAGTAAATTATGATCCCCAAGCTACATGGAGGAATCTACATTAGGCTTGAGAACAGCATGTTACAGCCTTGCCTGCTGCAGCCTTACTCACTTCCGATCAAATTCCCTGTAGGCATCCCGCAGCCAGCTCAAGGATGGCTTGTTCTCACTGGTCAGGCCATGGTGTAGGTACACCAGTGTGTAATCACTCTCCACATACTGGTCCAGTGTGAATTTCAGGTACCTGAGAAGAGACAACTGCTGAACTCACTTCACACTCTGCCACAGAGAGGCTCTTTCTCCCTTGGGGACTCATTTTTGTGTGTCTAAACTGAGGGTTTGCACCCCCAGCAATGGAGGCAAGTGCTTTGGGAGGTCATATCCAGCTAAAGAAACTACTGCAGATAGATTTGGCCCCAAGAATCCAGCACCTGGGAATTACATCAGGCTTAAGAAGTTAACAGCAGCCTCCTAAGACACTACTCACCCCAGCAGTTTCACATGATCAAGTTGATGACTTGGAGGCATCCGGCAGGCACTGAACAAAATTACTTTCCTTCCGTATTTGTCATCACCTGCAGATGAAATGCCAGGGATTACAGGGAGTTTAAGGATGACATTGTGGTCCTGGCAGCAAGGGACAAACAGAGAACGGGAAACCACCATAACAAGGCAGAAGTCTGGATTGTCACAGATGCCAGCAAAGCTAAACCTCATTTTCAGCAGTTACCATGGGCCTAGTATGGAAGCAGAAACCTGAACCAAAGGCCTGGCAAGTCAACAATGTGAATAGAGAACAGAGTCCATGCTCCAGCCCTGAAAGAAAAGGAAGGATTGGAAGCCAGGATGCCTTGGGGCATGTAGGGATGGAGGCCTCAAGTACAGAGTGCTCAGAGCATCAATCCTGCAACACTGCCCCTGGACATTGCTCCTGATGCATGGCAGGGAGGCACAGAGAAAACTGCCCCCACAGGCATAACAACTCCTTCCATCCTGCACACAGTCCTAGACCCATGTCTTTGCCCATGGCCTGGCGCATTTGTTCTCTGCTTTACTTGAAGCTTTATCCTGCAGAAATCAAAGCTATTTCATACCCTGGAAACCAAGGCATTCTTAGGAATAGGGCAGTCCCAGCAAGCCACATCCCAGAGATGAGAAGCAAGCATCATCACAAGCCTCTTCTACACATGGACCAAGTAGAGCTGCTGGATTCTCCAGGGGATTGCAGAACAAGCTGTTCACTCTTTTCTATATTTTCCATCCACAGAGATATTTTTCCAACCTGAGCTGGAAGGAGCTACAAAGTACAGCACAACAAAGTATATTATGTATAAACCCAGCACAAAACAGTCCTCATCTCACTGGAGCCAAACAAACCATCCTCATCTCGGGGAGGACACTCCCAAAGCACCACTTGAGGCTTCAGAAACACCAAGCCAAGTTTTCCTCAAAGTAAATCTTTATACAACAGTGGACATACACCAGCAGAGATCTCAGCTCCATGATCAAAATCCAGGCAGATGGGCATGGACAAGCTGAGCAGACAATGCCAGGGGAACTGAGAGATACAGCTAAGGAAGAACCAGGTCACAAATCTTTTGGACATAGGGAATTAGAAGGAAAGCTTGGTTCTCTCCCAGACACAACACCCAACCCATCTCCATAAGGATGACTTGCTCTTTAGCACCAGTGGAGATGAAATGGTTTCTTTAGGGTGAAGGGTTAAAGTCTTCCCATCTTTCTTGCTACTCACCTTGCTCCCCTACAGCATAACCATCTCATACAGACCACAGCACAGAAAAGCAGCAAGGATCACTACTTATGCATAATAGCCTTGCAATATATCCTTTCCCCCACACTGATTTACACTATTTAGAGCATGCAGCCATTTTCTCACCTTTGTATGGGCTCTGGCCTCAACTACTGCTTGGTTACGCTCACTGTGCAGCCACTGAGATCTCAAAGTGAACCCTGGACAGCAAACCTGAGGTTCCTGGGAATGGTGCCTGCTAGTGACAGATGACCACCTTGCAAATGGCAGGCAGAGGACTTATATATACCAGCCATGACATTAAGATGCCACTAAGACACTTTTAGCCCCATGCTAGCTACAAGAACAAATTCTCTTGGAAATAGTTCATTTCTGTTTTTCCCTCACAAGTCCTATTTTCAAGTCACCAGACAACACAAGAGACAGAAGTTACTGATGCACACAAACCAGAACCTCTACAAAAGCTTGGAACACTGAAGCAGCACTAGCTACAGACCAGGAAAGGGCTGGCATAGGCCATCACATTGACATACACATGCGGAGGTAAGGGGCAATTAGGGAGGATGCATGACCCAGAATGCAGGACCAGGAGAGAGTGATGCAAGGCTCATCTGGGAACACCCAGATACAGTCACAGCCAGGCCACAAGACCAACATCACATTGCATGTCCCACAGCAGCCCACTCTCTGCCTAGCCCAGAGTTTCTTAGTAGCTTGCTATGAGCTTTAGGGCTGGGTCTAATGCACATAAGCTGTCTGTAAAACAAAGATGCATGCTACAAAGTCCTGGACAAGGAATATGGCATCTTGTAACTCTGCTCAATGATCCTGAGTCACTTGTATGTCTATATGGAAGATAAAGGGTCCTGCCTGCACAGAGCAGCAAGAAGATGGCAGCATCTGAGAATCTGTTGAGTTTTACAGTGACTAAAGATGGTCAGAAAGACTGCAGACCTTTGCTGATCATAGCTCTGTGCTGAAGTCAGAATACGTGCTATCTTCAGTTAACTGAGAGGCTGCATTACACCAAAGTGGATGGTCTGAGAGCCAGAAGCAGATTGCAAACTCGATCAAGACAGGCCTTGGCTGCAAAGAGCTGTGTTCAAGCAGTGTTGTGGGTGGCTACATGCTCTGCTCAGCTCAGGCTCCTGGGCAGTGATGTCCAAACCTCACAAGTAGCAAATCAGAAGCCACATACCTTAAAGACCTTCCTCTCGAATGACATGAAAGCCTATGGCAGGGCCTATGCAAAATCTGGAATCTTGTTCTTTATATAGCCTTGGAGAAAAGGTCTGGGATTGCTGGTAACGAGAAAATGAACAATCCATGATTCTGCCGAAGGGGAGATGGCGTGTTTCCCTTCGATAATTTCCAGGACCAAGTACACCAGAAGATCATAGAATCACGAACAGTTAGGGTTGGAAAAGATAATCTATAGCCCCTCAGATGAGTGAAAAAGGACTGGCCCTTTTTGCCTTTCAAAGCAGTGTGAATTTATGCATGAGACCTACACAGGAACCAGCATGCCTATCACTGAGTTCTGGGTTTCACTCTGGTTTCATCACACTGACCTCAGCCTGTCAGCACAGACATGCCAAAACAACCAACTGCCAATCTGGTTTCCTCCTGACACAGATCAGGTCAGTCTGCATCCTCCAGACACAGCAAAATGCAACATTCAGCATCAAAGCTGAACCATCAGTTGCTCCAGTTCATAAGCAAGAACCTAAAGCCCATTCCATGCATCCACGGCTGTCAGAGAAAACTGCCTGCAGGTGGCCTCTCTGCCTCCAACCAACCAGATACTTATCGTGTTTGATCTTTCCCAGATGCTCCATCCCCTGCACTGTTTGCTTTCCTGTTTGCAATATTAATCTTATGTATCTAGGGTTTCACCCCTTGTTTGCAATTGCAAATAGCTAAAGTTTCCATTAAACACAACTATAGACCATGAAGTAATCACTCAACTTCTCAGGCTGTCTCCTACCTCTCCCAGATGAGGAATGCTCAACAGTTAACAACAAACCAACAGAGAAGCAACGGCCATCAACACTCACAGAGCACCCTAACAATGTGCAAACCTTTGAGAATAAGTTCATATATTACACTGGAAATAAACCTACCTCTCCATAGGATGTAATTCAGATATATCTTTTTTAACAACAAAGAGACAATATGCAAAGTCTCTCCAGCCAAGACAGCTACCCATCTAAAGAGGCATTAACTTGCAGCACTGATGGACATGCTAACTCTCCTTAACATTGTTATGGTGCTTTTAAAGCCCAAACTCAGTTTTAACTCTCACCTGAAGAGCAGCACTTCTGAGACAAGGGTTATAGAACATCACTGCTGTGGTTCCAAGCCATTGATGCAAGACCACACTTTTAAAAGGGCTCAAGTTTAAATACTGAGGCTAATGTTTCAGATTGAAACCTGCAGCAATACAAACATATCAGTGCACAAATTCCTACCAAGTACTGTCCTGAGACAGGACTCTCTGTTAAATGAATCTGTACAGTCAACACAGAAAAGACATGGTTGACCTGCAAATCCTGCTTTGTATTTCCAGGTATTTCTCCTGAAATATATCCTTTATGCCATGATTGGAAGCTGTCATACTACTCACTGCAGTCCAGGGACTCAGCTCCTTCCTACCTTCACCTGGTATCCTCAGCTGAGGGTCCACCTCAATGAAAGATTCAAACAAGAGTATCCTAGTACTTTGATACTGAGAGAATGAAGATGGATAAAACTTGCCTCCAGAAGCTAGTGCTATTGGTAAACCAGCAAAGTTAAAGAGTGGGGAGTCAAGGAGAGGACACCACTGCATAATTCTGGAACACTACTACACAATTTTCACAGAGATTTGGATGTTCATCAGAGCCACTGACAGTAAAAAACTTCTCTCATGTAATTTCAGGCTCTTGCCAGGCTTATGACACAGCTGGGCAGTGTGTAAATATAGTAGAGCTGCCTGTTGCAATTCTAGCATGGCTTTAGCTCCTCAGTTAAAGAAGGCAAAGAGTATTTTAACACATAACATCTACCTAGATATTCCCACTATCCAAATCATAAAGCCTTAACAAGTGATCTAACTGATACAAAATATACTAAAGGGTCAGATTAAAGAATGCAAAATGGAAGGATGCCTGAGAGCATGGCAGATGCCCATGTAATGAGGCAGTGAAGATCAGCATTTCCATGGACTGTGTGAAGGTCTTGACCTGCTGCTCAGAGACAGAAGCAAGAATTTCACACCAAAACAAGTTTTCACCTACACTAAGAAGTGTGAAAGTGCTGGCAGCCAGATTGGGACTGCAGTCCAGAGAGTATTAACAAATGCTCAGCAAGCACAGAGCAGTCTAGCACAGCTTCAGGCTAGAATAAGCTACCAAAACACAACATCTCTGCAGCCAAATGGAGAAGAAACAGATAACAGTTGCTTTCAGCTGGAGAATCCAGTTTAAGTGCCAGCTGCTTGGCATGTGAGCGCAGCAGCAGATCATACAAAGGAATAGAAAGCAATCCTAGGATGAACTTCCAAAGCACACATGACAACAAGGCAAATCCCAGTTCAAACTGAACTCATCCAAGCAGGCCACCACCACAACAGAAGAGGAACAGGATTTACACTGAGACCCAAGAGCCCGAAAGTGCCCAAAGTGAAGCCCACATGCCCAATTTGGCTCAAATGGTTTCTGCTGTGCCAGAAGCAGAGGTGCAGCCCTTAGACAACAATTTGGTGCAGGCTTTGGACTCCTGAAGAGTTGTCAATGCAGCCTAAAGCTGAGCAAAGTTTGGGCTCCCCTGAGACAGTCCAGCTACAGGCCACGGTCATGCTAAAGGAATACCATTATCTACAGTACCAAATGTTAGCGCCACAAAAAGTCTACCTACCTGGTTGGGCCCCATCAAGTGCACCCTGGTCTGGAGGAACAGAAACAAGGTTATAGCAAGCCAAGCTTTGTACCCTTTCCCAGAAAGTAATCTTGCGTATAGTCTCAGAGGCTAGTTGGATTGCCACAAGGATGTGTTTAGTTGCTGTCTTGCAACAGCCAAGCTACTTCTATTTAGTCTTTCTCCCATGCCCCTCTCCAAAGCAATCTTATCTGACAATCAGAAGCAGTAACAGCAACCCATGATTCCCAAATTTCTGTCTTGAATTTGCAACTAATTCTGTATTATCAGTCAGACTTCTTGCCCTCACTGTTAGACCTTCCTTACCACCAAAATGGCAACCACTGCCCTGCCTCTTTTAAAAGGGTTAAACACAATTAAATCTGTGAATGTCAAGGTCCTTTGAGCACCTTCAGAAGTGTACAGAGAATGGCATCATACTGTTTGAATAACACACCCAATGGATTGGTTTGCAAGAAGCTAAATAAACTGAACTAAATAAGCTGCACTAATAAGCTGCAGATAGGGACAGTTTAGATCTTCAATACACAGCTTAAAAGAAAAATGTTTGGTAGGTTCTGAATTGAATACAAATTGCCAGTCAGAATGACCAGAGACTGGTTACAAAGTGGTTATTGCCATGCCCAGCCCTTCTCCATCACTCTTCTAGCTATGCCTGTCAAGACAGGATGGAGAGTTCTAGGGCAGGGCTGTAGAAAGAAACCCTCCATTCCCTTGGTCTCCCTTAGGAGCTCAGAACCCCTTACACATTCTCCATTCCCTTGATCTTGCATGTGAAAACATGGTGCACAAGCTGGGCTTACTCTGATGGGCCCAATTCTGCAGATGCAACTCATCATTCTATATCATACAAATATGCTAAAAAAAGTTACATAAGCCAAAGCCAGAAACTACACCCAAAAGCAGCAGAAATGGATGCACCCTGTATTAATGGGGCCAATAATAACGTACCATACTGGAAGGGAGAAGAACCCTTGTTATCAGAGGCCTTTGCCACCAAAGACACACTGCAACATACTTTCAGCACAAGGTTTGTCTTTATTTGCTTTGCCTTTGTAATGAAACTGGTGCTCCAAGATTGATTTTGCCTCCTCATGTCAATCACAGGCAGCAACAACAAAGCATCAGCACTAGTTTCAGCTTTAGCACCTGCAGCCAACAGCCAGCCACAATGGTTTTCAGGTAGGTTTGGTACCAGATTTACCATTGAA
Source organism: Loriculus beryllinus (assembly GCA_039877255.1). Classification (NCBI taxonomy): domain Eukaryota; kingdom Metazoa; phylum Chordata; class Aves; order Psittaciformes; family Psittacidae; genus Loriculus; species Loriculus beryllinus. Next base: position 6,214 of record JBCJKH010055254.1, on the reverse strand, counting down.
ATAAAAATTCACTGTTGCAACTGCAGCTTTAATCTAGTTACTCAATAATAAATTACACTGCCAGCTCTCCACCCTGCCTTCCCTCACAGGTCTCACACACACTGGCATCATGCATCCTCTGCATAGGCAGCCCTGTAGACTGACAGATACTGGTGTGAAGCAGCGGTTTTCCCACAAAAGCTAGCAGAAACATGCTCTAAGCTTCAGCAAAGCTTTGAAGTCACTGGGCAGGGACTACATAGCTGAAGTAAACAGAACAGCCACTGTGCTGACTACTGCATCACCAACTTCTAGCCTCCACAGCAGTGGAAAACTCATTCAGCAGTCTTATCCTAAGCCCCAGTTTTCTTATCCCAAAAAGAAGAAAACCAGTTATTGTGTAACATGGGAATGCTGATGCACTTTATAGCTATAGGTCTGCATACTGACCACAAAGGTGAGACCAGTATTTTGGACTATGCAGAAGAACAAGGGACAAACACGTTGCTAAAGCTGTAAAGAGTCCTGCTCTTCCCACACAGCTCCAGGTTCCCAATAGGAACTGCCAACTCCAGAGACCTCCTTCAGCCTGTTATTAACCATAGCACTGCAATTCAGCCTCTGCTGACATTCAAGGATAAGATTATGTCATACCAGTCTGCCTCAACCCTCAAGGAGATGGAAGTAGCACCTTTGCCATAGAATTAGCAGAAGGATACAGAAACTCTTACACACAACAGGAATTTGGGATAGTTCCTCAACAGTCTTTAACTAGAAGCCTGTGTTCCTTCTGAATACCATTTGAAGTAAGAAGAGAAACCACACTTTGCAGAAGTGGTTTGTGCAGTGAAACCAAGCTGCCTCTGCTCCAGCCTCTAGCCATGTGTGAAGACAAATTTCTCTGCTACAATGCTCACAGAAATAGGAACTCAAGAGTCAAGAAGAGCACAACCACACAGAAACCTCTCCAGAGCCTGTGTAAAACACTCCAGAAATGCACACCGTGAGGCAGGTCTGCAGGGAAAGGCAGAGTACCATCTCCTTCCTTCAGAACAGCACTGAATCCCACAACTAAAGGAACGCTTCCCAAAACTGGAACATCTTGTTGTACTCCCTCGGGACTGGGGCCTGGATGCCTTTTGTTGCCATCCTCCTATGACACACCACCACAAAGGACAGCAATGACATTCCTGCTCATTCCCACGGACAGCCTCTTCCAGGAAGATACCAGTCTCCAGAAGGGACTGGAGCCCAGGGCATAAAAGGAGACTCTCTCTGAAGCTGCTGCACTATTTTTAAATGAAAAACAAGAAAAAATCCCTTCTTTTTCTAGCAAATTTCTAGCAAAATATCTTCAATGTTGTTTTCCCTCCTCTTTAGGCCAGATATCCAGGATGTTCAAATCCAGCACGCCTTGAACTCCATCAGGAATTAAAGTCAGCTAGAAAATGAGTGTGTTAACTTTCTGTCATCAAAACTGGGCTTTTACTAAGTTTAAATTAACACCCCACACCCCTCCTTCCTGCAAGAAGCAATTACTCTTCTGACCACACAGGATAACCCTGGGATCATGGAGTTCAGCCCGAGGTTGGGAACCAGCCTTCTGCTTTTGTCTCAAAATAGCATCAGCATCCCAGGGAAGGCAGAAACAGAGTTAGCCATATGCTTTCTGCTCTCAAGTGCACAGCAGGGAAAGACACAGAAGAGAAATCTCAGAAAGCAGTGGCATGGGTAGACCAGCCCTTGATCTGCTGCCATTTGCTAGTATTTACAAGAGAACCAGGTTGGAGCTGCTTGTTTCAGGCTCAGCATGAGGAGCGTTCATTGCATATGAAGGTGGTGACAAGCACAACTTTGTCAAGAGAACCAGATGCAAACAGTTTCATATTAACCCTGCAGTACAGTTCCGATTCTCCAGGCTATTCCTAACAGCATTTTCCCAGATTTTCTCAGGTTGACTCCGACAACAGCCCAGAGAACATCGCCCATTCTCCAAACAGTTCATGTTGCCAATTTTTGACCAAAACATCTGAACAAACAGCTTCACCTCAGAGGCCAGGTTACAACCCAGGCCCCATAGATCCACTTCATAAATCCTGCTTTCAGGAGAGGAGACACAAGGGAGTCTCAAAACTATGTGGCAGTAAATCCACTGTTTGGAGCTGTGCTACTATTCCAATGCCAAGAAAGGCATTGACCATGTTATGTGTGTGGGACCATCACATGCTTTTAGATAAACCAGCTACTGGTGAACACTGGCCAGGAGCAACCAACAACAGAAGCTTCTCTGAGCTGCTTCTGCATTATGCAGAGACACAACAGGGACAGACAGCTCACTAGAAATACCCATTTAAACCACTGTCAGGGAAGAGCTCTCTTCCAGAATGCAGCCACAGCTCCCAGTCAGCCATCAAATCACTTCCAGATCCTTTCAGGAAGTTAGATAATCCATTTGCTATCCTAGACAACGTGTCAAACATTCCAAAGGCCACTGATACACACCTCCACTGGAGTGATATTCCATTCAGAGAGCCTGGGAGAAAAAACTAAATGGTGTTACCTTGGAACAGAAACCCCTCAGAGAGACTGGTACTTACATCAGGAGGCAGCACACAAAGTATATCCTTGGTTAGGGCTGACATTCCAGACTTATCAATGTCTCTGATCTAAACCCTCTGCTAAGCACTTTGTCTGAAGTGAACAACACAGCCAGTTAACTCATCAGCTCCAAGAGGCCTGAAACTCCAGTTACCTCTGCCATCTGCATTACAAATAGTCTAGCTGTTATCACTGAAAATGGTGGAGTCCCTTCTCACTTCCAGCAGTAGGGACGCCGGGGTGCAGACCTCTATGAACTTCAGTCCTAAAACTCCAGCCTCATGGAAAAGGTTAGTAACACATTTGCAAATGGAGGCGTTAGTGGCAAAACTACAAGACACTACGGCCCAAACCTTAAATACCTTAAATAACCTGAGCAGCCAGGGGCACAAAGGACAATGAAGTTTTGAGTTTACCATTATTGTTTTGCTCCCCAGTGATGTAAGATGAGAGGTTAGGAGAAAGAAAGCTCATTCTAGAAAACAGACCAGAAAAGAACAATGTCAAGACAACTCTTACCAAGGTAAGTGCCTGAGAATCTTCTCTCTGTCGTAAAACCCTGCTGCAGAACAACCCTGAGTCCAAAGGACTCCAGCCCGTGCTCTGCTTCACTGCAATTTCACATTTGGGGCAGGGACCAAGGTAGAGAAAGGCAACAGGAGGGGTAGGAAGTGGCCACAGATAATCGAGGAGAAGGAAGTGTAAATCGAGTCACAACAGGCTGAAGAGGCATTTGAAACACCAGACAAACTAGGATTACCCTTCCCTCAGGCTCACAACAGGAACTTAAAGAATATCCCCAAAACTCTCTCTTATGGATGCCCTAGCAGTAAACTGCCATGGGTTAGTGTCATTAAAATAATAAGGATAAGACAACCACACAGAGAAAATCCAAATGCTCCTGACCTTGAATGATCAGGTCTTTCCTTGCAGTCAGATATGGGTCCATTCCCCCTATTTCTGTAAATGCTGTTTCTGGACAGGATGGCGAGTTCTGGCCACTCAGATACAAGAGAGCTGACAGACTTACTGTGAATTACTCCATGAGCTGAGGACCTTGCAGCTGTACTGCATAACTAGGTAATTTCTGTGGCATTATCACACAAAAACCACATCCCGTGCTCAGGACATAGTCAAGGGCCACATCTAAGCCAATTCAGCAAAAGAAACCAAGTCCTGCTAATAATATAACCAAGACATTAAGAGCCAAGAAGCAATGCAAGATTAACCAAGGTCAGTGGAACATTACACACCCAGCAAGCATTCAAGAAGTTTGGTGCTCCTTCTCTTTAAGATGCCAGCTGTCATTGCCACATGGGCCTGGCACATAGCAGGTGCCCCCATAAACCCATTAGAAAGACCCTTCCTCAGCCCAGCTGCAAAGACATCACAGGAGAAAACAGAAAGACCCCTACCTGCTACTTCCACAATGTGGTGCCTGGCGATATCATAGTAGGGATCATCCCACTGCAGGTGAGTGACGGGCTCAGGGGAGCCTTTGGAGTCTTCTGCACAAAACACAAGGAACAAGCAATTAGAAGGAGGGATCTGGGTCACCTTGGCCAGGGGTACAGGGATGAGAAAAAATGGTTCTTCAACAGAGGAGGTACTAATGCATGTAACTGTTCACCTTGGAAACCCTCCTTTGAAATTCTGAGAAGACAAGAGCAGCAATGGCTTCAGAAGAGACCTGCCAATCCCATGAAGTCCAAACATGTCCCTCAGACTGTACACTCTCTCGAAAAAAACTGTTCTGATAGGTCACAAACATTCACAGAGACCAAAATCCAAGTGCCAAGGCCAACACCATGGCTTTCCAGAGCAGGAGGATCATAACATCATCCCTGGATGCACAGTCATCCTAAAAGCCCTTGAGCTGATTTCCCCCCCACACCTCTGGGAAGCAGTCCATAGGACAGGATTCAAGAGCAGGAACTTAATCTCCAACCCCATCTCCCATACGGAAGTTCAAGACCCTTCCACTCAGGAAGGCCAACCTATCCTGCAAGAGATGATAATAGAGGACACTCAAGGACTTAGAGCATGTCTGTACTGTCAGCACCAAAGTGCAGTCAGCTACAGGATGGAGGAAAGCATATTTACATCAGCCTGCTCTCAGCTTTTTAGTGCTGTTTCAGGGCTAATTCACTCGGGTGTGGTACAGGATTAATGTGTCTATAAAGCTTTCAGATGGAGCTGGGCCTCTCTGTATATGTAGATACAACTACAGTGCTGCAGGGCAAACAATCCTTTTTGGTCGAAACCCAGACCCCAAACAAGCAGGATACTCACCCGACTTAGGAAAAGCAGGGACTTCATCTGCTGACCAGCTCTCATCATCTCTGGAAGCCAGTTTGAGCTGGCTGAGGGACTGGTTGGTATCATCCAAGTTCAGGTCATCCTGAAGCTCCGAGAGCGGGTCTGTAGCCATGGTCCCCAAACACCGTGGGTTATTTTGCAGTGTCTACAACAAGGACGACAGAGATTGCTGGGTGAGACACAGAGATCACACTTTACCTCCCCACAGAGGCTCTACTTCTTCTCTCTGATTTCCCTCAAATCCTCCCTTTATGTACCCAGAGATCATACTTCTCCTCCCCCTTAACACAGGCATGAACTCCTCCTACTCCTCCAAGCTAGAAGCACCAACATATGTCAGATTCTTTGGTGTCAATTGCTATCAAAAGACCATCAGGAGCACGTACCAACCCTTTCGGAGTCCCTGCTTAGCCAAAGCTCTGTGAGGAGCAGTTTCTCTCCTGAAATGGAGCAGCAACAAGATGCTGAGGAAGGCGACAGGCTACACCAGCCCCTGCCTGATACGCTCACTGTACCAGCTCTGAGCTCCCCCTCCTTCCGAAGGGCTGGCATCAAGCCCAGTTGTTTCCACAGTTGGCCCAGTGCTGGAAGCATTCCCAGGAATCACCCTCCCTTCTCCCCATAAGGGAGGACCGGAGCTCTCAACAGCACTGAAGTGCCTGCTTCAGCGTGCTGGGATCTGAACACAAAAGTGAACAGCTTCTTAAAACAGGATTCCGTAGGCTGAGCTAATAAGACAGAGAGAACAATACACACACAACAGTCATCTCTGTTCAGCATCACCCAGCAAATCCTTTCTCCTATAAGACAAGGAACCATCTCTTTAATCTAAAGCCATATAGCCAGAATGAGTATTTTTCACCAAGCATTACCTAATACTGAGGAGACCAGGAATTAAGAGGTCCAAGAAACAGACAGCTCAGTGCATTTGCTGCTGCTTGCAGGCATTTCTCACTCTCACCCGGAGCAGATGATGTGTCAAACCCAGGACTGAGCTAGCACAGCACACAGCACCTCCTAGGGGTACCAGTTCTTAGGGACAACCCCTAGGAAACAGCTGTGATCCTCGGTGTCTTGGAAGTAAGCAAGGAAACACTGGAAAGGACAAGCACATAGATCTGGATTGCTCACACAGACCACACAGACAGTAATCCAACAGCCAACAGGCAGCAAGCCAAGAGGAACTGTAGCAAACAAAATGACACCTTGCCTTAGCAAGACTCTCTGTAACGCTGCTTCTCAGACAGGCTGAGAAAGTTGGGGCTGTTCAGCCTGGAGAAGAGAAGGCTGCATGGAGACCTCATAGCAGCCTTCCAGT
>JBCJKH010055248.1:8974-20284 GCA_039877255.1 Loriculus beryllinus | reverse complement strand
CTGGGTGCGTGCTTTGCCACCAGGCCCCTTGCACGGCTCAAGGGCAGAGTCACTTTGCAGGTGCTGCACGGGCAGAGGCTGAGGCCAGCAGCAGGGCCCTGGCTGCAGGCACAGTCCAGAGAGAGGTGGAGGGATCTGCTGGTAGCATCGTGCCCTAAGAGACACCAAGGGCAGGGGCTTGTCCTGGCCTGAGAGCACAGCCCAGGCAAGTGTTATTTCCGGTGTTAGTCATTCTCACTCTGCAAGGGAGAAGGGGAATAGCAAGGGTGAGGGGCTGGGCTGGGGGGAAACAGCCCCTCTCAATGCACCCCGATCCACCTGATGAGTCTCCCAGCCCTGACACGTCACCTCACCTCCATTTTGCTGTGTATCCAGTTGAGAAGTTTTGTCACGCGTGTGTACACACCGGGCTTGTTCTTCTGGCCACATCCTGTCCCCCAGCTTGTCACCCCAGCCACATACCAGCGGCCGTTGTCCTCACAGACCAGGGGTCCTCCACTGTCACCCTGCCACAGAGGATACGGGAGATGCTCCTCTGCTGGAGCTCAGCCAAAGGACACCACCATCCCACTTTGCCCTGCGGGACCCCCATAGCTCACCTGGCACGCATCCTTCCCTCCCTGCAGGTACCCAGCACACATCATCCTTGGGGTCAGGTACCCCTCGTACACCTTGTCGCTGTTGCAGATCTTGTAGTCGATCAGCTTCACCTCGGCCTCCCGCAGCTTCGGGGATGTGTTATCTGCAAGGCAGGAGGAGCTGTGAGGCAGGGTGGGCCTTGTGCCCCCAACACACCCAAGACTGCCCCCCAGCACCAGCATTTCTGCAGCAGCGAGGGAAGAAGCTGGTGTCTTGCACTGTGGGAAGAGCCCTGCAATACCACAGCAGAGCCAGGCTGGCTCCTCTTGCACGCTGCAGCACGCAGGAGAGCCTGCATCCTCCCTCACCTTCGTTCTCCCTGGTCTTCCCGAAGCCGGTGATGAAGCAGGACCTGCCGGTCTGGAATCGCTGGCCATACATGGGGAGGCAGGCTGGGCGAACCTGAGCTGGAGCGAGACAGGATGAAAACCGGGCGAGGAGGAAGGAATGAATCACCAGTGAGCAGAGCTCCTGCTGTGGTCACCAACCCTGTGACCAGGCAGGAGCGTGGTGTGCAGGGAGCACCCCGCTCTGTGTCCATCCGGGCAGGGTCTCTGCTGGATCCCCAGCCCATGGCAGTGTGAGCACCAGGACCTGCCAGGGCAGGATGGGATCGTTCCCAGCCATGGGAAAGTAGCATGGGTGCAGCAGAGCAGGATGTTTCAGCTGGCAGCAGCACAGGGAGTGGTTTCTCATGAGGAGACAGAGCTGCCTCTTGCTCCTGCCTATCACCAGAACCTCTCCATCCCCCCCCAAACACCAGCCCCACAGCAAAACAAGCTGAGAGGCCTCACCTGAGAGTGCCAGCGGCCTGGAGAGCTTCATGAGAGCAATGTCGTAGTCATCGTGATCATCACTGTAGTTGGAGTTGATGATGACCTGGGAGACAGGGATGGCTTCTGCTTGCTGTTTGAGGTCTGAGACGCCACCGTACACCTTCCAGTCATCGAGGATCTTCATGCTGTTCCTGCAGGGAGAGGTGGAGGCAGGAAGGAGTGAGACATGGGGCTGGGCTGAGTGCCCTCGCTCAGGCACTCAGCAGTGGTTAAACAGCAGCACTGCAGCAGCACTCACATGAAGAAGCAGTGGGCTGCAGTGAGGACCCACTGTGCATCGATGATGGTGCCACCGCAGATGTGGATGGGCCCGTACTGCACACTGACTTGCCAGGGCCATTTGCTCACAGAGGTTTCCTTTCCTCCAATGATGCGGCCAGAAATCCTCTGCCCACAGGCTGGAGGGAAGAGCAGGGCTGAGAGAAGGGCCCAGAGGGGAAGCAAAGCCTGGAGGGGATGTGCACAGCATCCCCACCACCCGCAGGCACCCTCAGTGCTCGGTACTGCCATAGGGGCCAGTGAACACCACGGGAATGCAATCATAGTTTTCTGTTACCCAGAAGGTTTGCTGGGAAACACCCCTTATTTGCCCAGCCCTGTGCAAAGAAGGGAGGAAAGCAGCTCCTACCCTTGGCCATTGCCCTGCCAGCCAGCCCCTTACTTGTGCATCGCAGGGAGACGTACTTTCCCGTGAAACACTGCGAGCTGCAGGAGAGAAGGGGGAACACAGCCTCAGACACAGCCCCCCACAGCAGGGCAGGAGCAGGAGGCAGCACTGCCGGGTACCTGTTGAGGCTCTGCTGGATTGTCTCGTGCTCGTTGGTCACCGCGAGGCTCTTGCCAGAGACGTGCAGGGGAATGTATTCAGTCTGGGAGGCACTGGGAGGTGAGAGGAGAGAACAGTGAGGGTCCTCTCTGGCCCAGTCCCTGCACACTCAGAGGGGGACAGATTGAAACACCCAGAGCAGCACCAGACACAGCCTTCCAGCAGAAAAGAGCAGTGCTGGTGAGAGAACACAGGGAACCATGCACTCAGCCAATGCCCATGGGGTTGGCAGGGCTCCACTGCCCAGGATAACAACCCATCCTCAGGGAATTACTTCTGAAATCCCAGCTGCTGGCAGGTCTTTCTGGAGAAGGATTCGTCCCAGGCACTGCTGCACACCGGCAGAAACTGGCTCTCCGTGCTGGAGTAGACTTGGAGCAAGGACTCATTGGATGCGAAGCGCACTGCAGGATGGAGCAGGTGGATCAGTGGTACCCAGAGCACAGGGACTCCCCTCGCTCCCGCCACCCAGCTCCCTGTGCCTCACCACAGCCCAGCTCATCGCTCCTCTGGGAGCAGTCAACGATGCCGTTGCAGCGCACGGGGTTGTCCTTGCAGCTCTCGGCAGGTTCCTTGTACACGATGCCCGTCTGTGACCGCCAGAACATAACTGGAAGCAATGAGCGCTGGGGTGAGGCTGGAGCTACTGCTGGGGCTTGCTGGGGGAAAGGGTGCTGTGAGCCACTCCGGTGGGAGTCTGGAGGGCATCTTGGTGCATGGGGCACCCCCAAACACAAGGTGTGAGCTGGGTGCAGCACTGGCTTTGAGGCCAGATTGAAATGCTGCAGGAGGACTGGACCATTCTGAGCATCCCTATGCCAGCCAGCATCATTAACCCCACTTAACCTCTCACTTAACTCAGTCCTAGCTTGCTCCTGCAGAAAGATGCATCAGGTCCACCAGCAGCAAGATGTTACAAGGACTGAATTCCTCCAGTGTGTGTGTGCCCGTTCCAGCTATGGACTGCACTTTGCCTGATAGGTCGTGCCTTCTAACCCTCTGTCTCAGGGAGAGTGAATGGGGATGCTGCTGGGGGTGCCAACTGGAGCAAGCTCAAAAGGCGGATCCTCTTTCCCTGGCAATCCTGCTCCTGCCTGTCCACCAGATGTCAGGAATGCTCAGGGAATGGGAAGAGAGCGTCTCTGCCTGCTGCCTCCCGGCACCGGGGTTTCCCTATGGCACTCCCCAGCGTAGGTGTCCCACCTTCTGCTGACCCCCAGGGAGCCCTGCACCATCCCAGGCTGGGACCCCACTCACACAGGAGGATGAGGGCGACGAGCAGCACGATGAGGATGGAGACACAGAAGATGAGAGCAAGCCGTCGTTGGCTCATGCAGGGAGCTCTGAACATGGAGGATCCTGGCAGCAGGGCAGAGGCAGGGTCAGGGGGAGCTGCTGTGTCCCCAGGGTGCCCAGACCCTGCTGCCCACCCGTCCATGCCAGGAGCTCCCCGGTTCCCCGTGCACACTGCTCAGAGGACCCATAAGGCGTGGGAGAGCAGAGCCACGCACATCCCACACTGCCCCATGGCATTCCCTCATCCTTCCATGGTCCCTGTCCTCTCCCTTTCCCCCAGCACACTTCACACCCCTGGGAAACACCATCCAGTGGCTGAGGCTTATGCCAGCAATGGGCACAGGCACCCATTCCCTGGCTCCCTCCATCCCTCCCCACCCTAGGGCCAAGGAGGCCAGAGACCCCCCTCTGCACCATGCTCTTACGTGTGCTCTCACAGGCCGTGCAGGGGGCCGGGGCTGGGCTGGACTCTGGGCTGTAGGGCTTGAAGCTGGTGCAGAGCACGTTTTCCTTAGGTCTCAGGGGTCGGGAACCGAAGATGTTGCGGGCTGCAGAGGCATGGAGGCTGGGAGGTGCACTGCCGGGCGATGCAGCGGTCTGCAGGCAGAGGACACCATTACTAGCAACGACTGATGCCCACCAGAGCTGCCACCCTGCTGCCCAGGACATGGAGCAGAGCTCCCGAGCATGGCCTATTTCTCCGCAGCACCATGAGCCACATGGATGGTTACTGCTGTTACTGCCTCTTTCTGTACATGAAGCCGGAGCTGTACCCCATGTGGGACAGCTGAAAACCTCTTTATCACAAAGCTTTACCCCTTTAGGAGGCTGCTGGCCAAATCTCCCAAACTGATCGCTTTGCTGAGAGCGATCAGCTGTGTATTTGACATCAGGTCAGCCACACTGTGGCCCAGTTCCACGAGGCTAGTGCCCCAATTTATGCATCTGTCCTCAATTAGCCATCTGAAAAATACATGGCAATTTCCAGGTGTTATTTAGTAAGACTTAATAATCAGTGTTTTCCAAGCCCTGAAACATCCTGCATCCTGGAATGCTGCTCTGCAGTTGTGTAACTCCTGATCCACGAATTTCTAAAAGAACACGTATTTGTTTCCTTTCCTCAAGATACACTCTTCCAAGTGCTCCATCAGCTGCTGAAGCCTCTCATTTTCCTTCAGAAACGAACCGCATACAAAGAAATGCGGTTAACATAACATCTCAGATACATCTCTAGCAATAAGAAATGGCTGCGTGCCTTAGAGGGATAGCAAGGGCATCACCAGCCAGCACACAACAGTGACAGCCCCTCTTGGGTTTCATCCTCAGCAGGTCACCCACCTGCCTTGCTCCTCAGCTCACCGTCTTGCAGCACCACACAGCCACAACAAACCACGTTTACACCAGCCTGCTCAAGGGAAGCCAGTCTGATGTGGGCTACATCCAACCCTAAAGAAGCCTCTGCATCCTTTGGCAGTGGAGTGCAGCTTGGTGCCCACACCCAGCCCCACCTCCCAGGGAACCCTTACCAGCCAGCAGTTGGCTCAAACACATCCCTCTGGAAGCCTGTGCCTGGGTTTTGGCCCTGCGGTTGCTAGAGGTGACATTTCCAGGTAACCAGAGGCATCCTTTTTCCCTGCCAAGCCAGGATGGTGCCTGGCTCTGGGATGGGCAGAGAGGATGGGGATGCTGGGCAGAGCGGGAGGACTGCCGTCAAGTCACCCCCTACCAGCTGGATTTCCTCTGCCCTTGTGTTTCCTGCTGGGAATCGGAAGCCTGCTCCGGCTCATGCTTTGTGAATCCAGCTGTGCCCTCTCTTGCAATGCGGTGGTGTAACTTCCTGGGCATTATCCCGTGAGTCACGCACCCGTCCCTGCACAGAGCCCGTGCTGAGCATCACAGGACACGGGACACATCCAGTTCCTCTGCTGTGCCTCAGGAGCTGCTTGCAGCCAGGAGCATCAGCCATGGAGCCGGAGGCACAGCACCACGGGCTCCAGTTCCTTCTGCCGCCTGCGGGCCCTGGGCATGGCCACCACTAATGTCTCCCAGCCACCGAGAGCCACCTCCCCATCCCATCAGGGGATCACAGCAGCTCTCTGGTCTCCTGCATGCAGTGAGAGCAGCAGAGGCAGTTTGTGTTTCACAGCATCACCACTCCTCCTTACCCCTTCCCATCAGCAGCAGTAACAAGCCTGAATTTGTTCAGCCTGGAGCCAAAGATCAGTTTTCCTGCACCTGAGTTCCATGTGGGCAAGCTCAGAACATCCCTGTTGCAGGCTTGGCTTCTCATGGCTCTCCCAAAGGTGCTGGGGAGCCCCTTGGTGCTCTGTGAGACTGGGCTGGCACGAGAGGGCTGCAGAACGCCCTGCAGTGTCCTCCCGTAATATGCCTAAACCGTCATGCCAATGGGATTCGAGTTCTTCACGCCATGAAACATCCCCGGGTAACCTTAGTGCCATTGTTAGAAAGGGGATGCAATCAGCAAGAGAAAAAGAGCTGCAGCAGGTCCTGCTTCTCTGTAGAAACAAAGCAATGTATGGATGCCAGGAACCCTTGCTAGAAAAAGAATTTCTCCCTTCTAAGTATCAGTGAGGTTTTTATCAATACCCACACAGTACCGTTGACACTGGCATTTGTACCCTATCTCCACATCTGGTATTTCCCATGCCACATCCTGCAGCAAGTGTAACCCTTCAGCTAACAGATGAGCAGAACTAGTGCTATAGAGGACAAATCAGTAAGCCAGTGGTGGTGGATGCTAAAGCATCACCATTTCCAGTGTGCATAGGTTTGAAAGCAACACCTAACTATGGTATAGGTTACATTGCTCTTAACACTCCTTAGCAGGAAACACAGGTGACCTATTAGCTACTTATTTCCTCCAAAAGCTAAAGTCCAAGTGGTTTTTATTTCAGATCTATCACAGAAGCTCACAAAACTTTTACCACAGGCTCCTGGTAACCAGTAGAACTGGTTGCTGTTGCATAGCTATTGGAGGACAGAACAAACTGCAGTGGCTTCACACAGATACTTCTTTTAAGGAACGTGCATTACCCTGATGAGTGAGCAGCAGCTTCTGCCCACAAGCCCTTTACTCATCCTTTGCTGGCTTTTGAGTAAAAGTCAGACCCGGAGCCATGCCTTATCTCGCACGTGTGGCTGTGGTTTGAGCCTTGCTCTGAGCATCCTCCCTGCAAGCGCTCCACCAGCCACCAGAGCGTTATGTGCTGCCGTGGCTGGTGTCTGAAAGCCAGGCATGGGGAGGGGGAGGCACAACCAGCTCCTTCCCATGGCAGGGCTGACCTTCCAACAGCCAGGAATAGGGATGCTGTGGATGCAGGGGGACTCTGCCTCGCTCCTGGGCCTGGGAGATGAGCAGACAGTGCCTGTCTGTTGACTGAGCCCTTTCCTATACCTGTCATGAGCCTAAAACCATCACACTTGCTCTGTTGTAAGGCTTTGAGCAGAGCTGAGCAAATCACCTAGGCTACAGACAGCAGCACCGCAGAAGCCCACCCCCTTTGCACCTTGAACTGCCACTTGCACTGCTCACCCTCCATCTATGTGGACTCACTGGCCACCAAATCCACAGCAGAAGGCAATCACCAGGGACAGGACTGTTCGGGCTGGGCTGGAGGCTCAGGATCTATGGCTGATGGGAGGAAAGGCAGAGAAACCAGCCAGCAGCCAGTTTCGGAGTGGGAGGGAGCATGGAAGCCAGGCAACACCTGAGATGTTGCAACCAGAGTCAGGACCCAGCTCTGGGCTCAGCAGCCACCCAGGACTTAGAGCATCAAGAGGGGAAAGAGGCAGCTGAGTTTAAATAGCTGGCCCCTTTCCTATCGGCATGGATCCAGCACAGCAGCCAGCAGCTGCAGGCACTCTGTAGCACTCCGTAGCGCTCCGTGCTATCAGGGCTGTGCAGGGCATCTGATAACTTCCCTCCATCTCCTGTGCCAGCAGCTGCCATTGTTCAGGTAGAGAATCATCTCTTAACATGGCTATAGAGAGCAGACTGTGCAGTAGTGACGATGTCCTCGCACTCACCTGACACAAACACTCCCTAGCCTGGGAAAGCTCCTGTTCCCTCCTGGTGATACCTGTCCTATGGTGCCTCCCTTTGAGGGGCAGATCCCCATCCTCAGGGACAAATCAGGCAGGAGCTGCAGGAGGATGCTCCCGCTGGATGCCGTACAGGGGCAACACGCAGGGAAGTGAAATCCCAAAGCACGTAAGGGCCATTTTCAAGAGCAGATGACAAGTGCCATCGACTGAGTCATCCCCAACAGCCAGGGACAGCTTGCTCTATGCCCATGTGAGCAGCAGAGAGATCAGAAAATGTTCTAGGGAGTGAGTAATGCACAGACGAGGCACAGAAAGATGAGGAGATGAGGGTGGCACCTGAGACTCCTAATGGACCATTTAACCCAGGTGACAAACAGGGGGTGGCCCAGTGTGGGTATCCAGTATCGGGTAATTGTCTCCATATGTGGGTATGCCAATTCCTGCCCTCTCTCAGCAAGGGCTGCCTGCTTTTGGTGGTACCCAGCTCTGGGATCGCACTGCTAAGCAGTGTTGGGAACAGGCCAACCCATTGAGCCCCATCCACCCCATCACTGCCGGCTCTGCATGTTCTGGATGGTGCAGTAATTACCCACCACCTATCCCGGACGGGCTGAGCCCAGTGCCCGGCTGGGGACGGATGTTTTCCCCATGACAGGATGCTCAGCTGACACCAAGCAGGCCCTGGGCAACCCAGCCCCAAAAGAGCACAGGGAAAACTGCCAGGAGAGTGGGAAAGGAGAGCACCAGTATCCCGCACTGTTACTGACCTGCTGTGGGAATGCCAGCGGTGCAGCTCCCATGGGTGCCAAGCAGCACTGGCTCCCACCAGCCAGTCCCCCTCATTCAAGACTCACTCCAGTGTAGAAGAGCAGCTGTGTCAGGGGCCCTAAGACCTCCTCTGCTGACACTGGGAATGCTGGCGGCATTCCTCCTCCCTCCATGTGCCCAGGAATGCCGCCGAGGGGTGCAGCAGGCAGCAGCCCCATAGGCAGCTCAATCCAGGTCCTTCTCCCTGCCGGCAGCAATAGGCTGCGAAGGGAACGCCCCAGAGAGCAGGAGGAGAAACTGGGCCCTCCACCAAGCCCTAAGGAAAGCGGGTCCATACGGATACAGAGGCAGGTCAGAGCTGCCCGTGCCTTACCAGGGAGGGTTTCAGGTCCATGGGCCGGTGCAGGACTGGGCTGTGCTCACAGCTCCGGCACAGCCATCCTTCGCCGCGCAGCGCCGTGCGGAGCGAAGTCAGGTCCGTGGGGACGGGGCAGAATGTGTTTGGCGAGCGGGTGCGTACGTCAGTGCCAGCGCCGCGCGCGGAGGGAAACCAGTCTGACCAGCCCGTTTCCCAACTGCTCCAGGCACAGCCTGCAAAACACCTGCCTCTGCTGCCGGCTCCCACAGCCAGGCCATGGAGCAGGGGCCTCGGCTATGGGAGCAGAGGAGGGCTGGCCCTGGGGATGAGCAGCATCCTGGGCACTGCGGTCCTTTCACTGCTCTCAAGGCTCTCCTTCTCTTCTGTGTGCCCCCTCGGCACCTCTCCTGCTCCATATGAGGGAGAGGAAGAGATGCACAGCCATGTCCAACCCAGCTAAACCATCATGTGAACCCCAGGGGACTGAGAAGTCCAGAAGGTCCTCGTGTGGCTCTGCAAGGAGGAAGGAAACATCTCCAATGGCCTGGTTCCAGGAGGCTCTGTTTGGTAGCATGACGCCTCCCGTGAGCCCCATCCTGACACTGTTTTCCAGGCACATTTCTGTTGGCATGAATCATAGCATAAATCCCTTATTCATCTGCTCCCCACCCACACCTGCTCATCAGAAGGGTAGGAGGCAGCAGGGCCATCCGAACTTGAAAGAAATTTGCTTCAAAGTCCCCTTGATTTCAAGGCTAAAAAGCCCAGGATGGATCCCACTTCCCTGGGATTCTCCATCCCATCCCTTCCCAGAGGCATCAGTTCATGCCCTTCACCTCTAGTTTTCACACACAGGACTAACAGCATTTAGAGGGCTCTGTCCCACTGGGATGCAAGGGCTCACAAGAGGGTTTTGGCTGGGGTTGCCCTGAGCTGGCCTTGCCTGTGTGCCTGTGCTAGCTGGCACGTCCTCTTCTGAAACGGGGTTCTCAGAGGGCAGGTGCAAGTGGCAGCTCCAGGAATGATTTGCTTGTTGGTGTTTCTGCAAAGCCACCTACAGAGAGTTACAGAGAACCCTGCATCTGGGCTTGACCCCAGCAGCCCGATGTTAAATGTCACATCGCACACAACACCTCCTGCATGGTAACCACTCTGGAGCCCTGCTGCACCCTCCTGCCCTCCCAGCTAGCCAAATGAGGTGCTAATAGCACACGGAGCCTGGGAAAGCCCAGCAGCTCTTCCACACTCTGCTCTGACCTCCAGGCATGAGGGAAGGGTGAAAGGATAACTCCGCTCTTCCGGGCAAAGCGCTTTGACCTGCGGCAGGGTTGTGCCCATGCAGAAACAGCCCTCTGGCTCCATACACTGCCCCATGGACCTGGCAAGCCCCTTGGCTAAGCAGGTGCCCAGGCCTAGTGAGGGTCCTGCAGCCTCCAGCCCTTGCTGTGCAAAAGAGGAGCTGCAGAGGCTCTGGTGAAAGACCTGTCGTGCTGTTGGACTGAGGTGATTTCCAGGTTACTAAAAACATGAGTATTCCTATTCACAGATTAGTCAGTTATTGTTAAGATGAAAAGGAAACTTGGCAGCTTTCTCTCTAGGGCTGTTGATCCATGAACTCAAAACCTCTCCTGCTGACACGCTGGGCTGCTCTTCTTTGTGGTGCTTTGAGGTGCTTTAGGTGATCAGCAATGTCTGATGTCTGTGTGCACCACCAGGTCCTCTGCTTGTGCTGGGGCTGCAGGGATTGCACAGGGCACAGCTGCATGCTGGGCAGGGGATGCTGTGCTTACCTGCCTCTGGTTGGGAAGATGGCTCTGCCCTCTTTTCCCTGTAGTCCCTCATAGCGGAGCTGGTGGCAGCAAAGGTAGCACCATCCTGGCCTCAAGGATGCCAAGTGCATTTCGTGGATGAGGGGAAAGCAGTGACAAGACAGGGATGCTGGGAAGCAGCTACACCTTGAGCCATGGAGCAGGCAGGTGCTGCCGTGTCCAGCACCAGCTCCTCCCGTGGCACCCTGCAGTACAAGCATCACGGGTGGCTGTGCTGCTCATGATCCAAGCGTTCAGCAGAACTGTCATTTCTCCTCAGCTTGTTTCGTTTTCCTCTGAATTGCCAACCATTCCTCCCCAGCCTCTGCACCGCTCACCCACAGCACCAGCCCCACTGTCTCTTTCCACAAGGCTCACTCCTTCCTCATTTTTGGTCCCGTTGCTTTTGATTTTGGTGTCCTTACACAAAAGATGAGCTGCGGTTTTGTGTGGGATGGGTTGTGCTTCACCTCAGAACTCTGAAGTCAGCGGTTGCCAGAGCTGACTCACGAGCTGATAGAAGAGTGACAACACATCAGATCGCTCCCAAAGAGGGAGGAATAAAGCCAAGCCAGGGTGAAACCAGGGAGGGATCTGCTGCTGGAGCTGTCCTCCCTGCTCATCCCTATAGCTGGTGCTCAGCAGAGGAATTGGCAAGGGAGAGCCTCTTACTGTGCCAAGCATCCAGCAGCACCACCACATACCCTCATTCCC
>JBCJKH010055247.1:0-23422 GCA_039877255.1 Loriculus beryllinus | reverse complement strand
ATAGTTTGGGCTCACTTGTATAGGTGCACTATGTGTCCTAGCGCATATTTAGGGTCCTCCACTCAAGAGTCATGAAAATGTTGAACCTGAAATGAACTTGTAACAATGAACTACTTAGCATTATATTAAGAATATGATTTGTCACTTGGAATTTCTGTGACAAATTTGTGATTTCTGTTGCTTATATCTAGTTTATTAATTTCTGAAAAATATTTGTAATGATTGTCAAAATTATTTTTGGCTGGACAGCTTTAAGTCTCATTATGGTTCCTAATTTGTCCCCTCCAATTTAGGGAGCAGCTATAAAAATCAATACTTTTGGAAACTGCCATCTTTTAAGTGTTTCGAACTGCAGTGGGCATATCTGACTGTTGTATGTTGTTCCTACCTTGAATGTAATTGGACAACATACAGAAAACACTGGAACCAAGTGCTTTAGAGGTGTAAGGAACTCTATAGTTTCTCTTACACCCTCAAACTTTCTTGTTTGACCTGGAAGCCTTTAAAGTGGAAAGAAAATTGATAGTCTGATCCCTTGATTTGGCAGAAAAAGTAACTTGTATAGTTCAGTGGGACAGAAGTTTACTTTGTTTTATGAGCATTGAGACATCTTTTATATATATATATTTAAATAGATTAAGCTAAATTTGTTAGACTTGAAGCACAGGATACTCTGGGGAATTGCCTGTGTTGTGGTAAAGATAGACTAAATGAAGATAGCAGGCTCATTCTGATGTTGTGATCTATCAGTAATAACAGACTGCACTGAATAGTTATGTTTTGGTCACTGAACAGATTGCAAGTAGTTACTAATATGATGGCTCCTTACAGGTATTACTGTGGAAAACCAACTTCGATTCTTGGGATTATAAAGAAGTTCTTAAACACCATATTAGAAGAACAAATCTTGATGATCCTCCTCATCTTCTTGATATTTACCCAAGGTCACCTCATCTCCATGATGAAAAAATTCAGTCAGTTGAGGTAAGTGCAATAAGTACTCTAATACAGGAAACCAGAAGCTTTTGTAACAGTATGTAAATAAACATATTTATAGTTAAATATGTTCTGTGTATACCAGAGAGCTTTTTTATTGTTATGGTTGCCTCCAAAGTATTACACATAACCTTAATGTGGATACTTAAGTTACTAGGCTAGCTGATGCTGTCAGATTCATCCTGGTGAATTCCTTTCATGCTTCTTGTGTACATCTGTACTGTAAATCTAATTTAAATGAAACATAGCTGATAGTCTGGTTCCTGAAGTAACATGGCAACTGTTGTAGAAGATACCCGAGTTTTTGAGCTTTAACATACTATATGAAATATTGCATAAGCAGGACAAGGTGGCATTATTACTGAAAGTTAAGTACTCGACTATCAGAAGTTGGCTCTCTTTCCAAGACCTTTATGTATTGTGAGAAGATCTTGATATCTGTCTAAAAGTTTAGAAGACCTTTCTCAGCAAGTAGTGTATGTTATGTCACTGTGTAGTTTGATTTCCTTATAATTTAACTCTCTGGCTACTTTACTTTCAAACCTTCTACCAGTAACCCTTGAAAGTATAGGGAATTGGGAAACCAAAGTGAAATATCAAATATTCTGTGTCAGTATTTGGAAAATCCCGTGTTTGTCAGGTTGTCTGAAAGCTGTACTAAGTAGGTAAACAGTACTGTGGCTTAGATAATACCATTGTGCTAAAACCCCAGGGATGAACTTGTGACTGTTCTTAGTAGATCTGGCTAGCTTCTCCATGGTGATTACCTATACTTTACCTCTTTTTTGATCTCCAGGTGCCTTTGATGTTCAAGAGCTGTGTTTGATATAAATCTAGGAACTTTTTGGGTTTTGTCATACACCAAGAGAGTACTACAGACATTCACCATTATCTGGATTTGTTCATATAAAATGCAGATATTTCTGCAATGGCATTTTGTTTCCTGCTCAGACTTAAAACATTTAGATTTGAACATACTGAGCTTTTTTCTTTATTTCTTGTCTGTGTGCAATATGAATATATACAATATGAGTAGTATAAAGTTTGAAAATATTTTTGCAGAGGAGGGGAACCCTGATAGAATCCATCAATTAACTATTCTCATGTGTCTGATTCTGTTAAGTTCAATGTGTTGGAAATGATGATTAGCATTTTGGTCAGAAGAAGAGCAGGACAACTGCATGTATGACAAGCTTCATAAACTGTGTCAGACCATTGTAAGGTCAATGAATGAACTTAAGTTTACTGGTTAGGAGCCTTCAGTATAGGTGGTCGGTGCTAGAGCAGACTCAATCTGCCAGCAGATTTAAACTACTGCATCAACAGTTTGCTTCAAGACATGTTCAAACTGCAATCACTTATAACACATGCTAAAAAATGACAGTAGTTTGTAGCTGCAGGGTTTGTTGCTTTCTTTTCAGATCAGCTTTTTCAGACCTCTTCTGTTCAGATGCTTGGCAAAGATACAAATGTTTTCTAAGCAATTTTCCAGATATTTTCTGTTCTTGTCCCTGGTCCCAGGTTACTTGAGAAGCTCTAGAAAAGCATTAATGAATTCTGGCTAAAGTTAAACTAAAGTTAGGAAGCACCTTATTACCAATATTGAAAGGGCACATAAAGAAAAATTGATAGCTGAAGGTCAAGAAATTATTTATCAGTTAGCTTTAACAGATTTCAGTTTAATGTCTGTGTTTCTTCATAGTTGTAACCTTTGTAGCAGTTCATAGGCTTCAGAGTTAGCTGCTGTAGTAGTGAAAGGGCTTCGTGGTTTTGTCACTTGTCATAGCAAAGTTTTGGACACTTGTGGTATATTTTCAAGTCTGATTTCAGGATTTTTTAAAAAAGGCTGCTGTGTTTAGTTTTCTATTAACATCACATTTCCTGTAGGGTATCTTGGTCTCAAATAAGCATGTCTAATTAGGGTGCCTTGAAGAGGGATGCAGATCCCCCAATCACTCTGGGTGATCTATTCCATTACAGTGCAGCAGCTGAAATGACGCAGTTTTTCCTGTTATCTTCTCTACACTTCAGAGAAAATGCAGGACTGCTTGCTTTCTGTTTATTTTCATTTTTGTAATGAACAGGGAAAGATGATTGAACTTAACTAAACTGAAGTAACTGTTTTAAGAGACTCAGTAACAAATGCAAGAGTTGCAGGCAGAGGAGGCAGTTCAAATATAGCATACTTAAAAGTATATGTGACCTTTTAAAGTTTGCTGCAAGCCATTACAATGTCGAGACACTTGAGGTTTGTTAAAATACATTGCTCTGAGTTATGCTGAGCTGGTTAAGTTCAGTCACCTTTATAGCAGGAATGAAGATGAATTGCCTTAGGAAAAAATTGAAAATGCTAAAACACAACAGGCTCAGCAGATGTGCAGGCAGAACTCGAGGGAAGTGATTCTGTCTATGCTTTTTAATTCCTAATGTTTCATGCCTCTGTAAGTTTCTTACTGCTTTTGGATAGTTACTGATTTTCTACCCCTGCTTGCCTAAATGTGGCAAGGTTCCTATTATTCCAGGTCTTGATTCTGGGAAAGTAGTATACACAAAATGGAGCTGGCTTTGCTCAGAATTTATTCAGCTGGGCTCAGTGGGACAGTTGTAGTGCTTTCACATATTGCTAATTGGAAATGTTGCTTTGAACAAAACAGCTTGCAAAAGGGCAGTAAGAACTACAGATATCACCTAGTATTTTGTCTTCAGGATAGTGACTGAAGCATGGAGCTTCAGTGTACTCTCACCTTTTCTCAAAACTTCTGTTCACTCTTCAAAGCTATGCACAGAGCCAGTAATACTTAAGATACCTTCTCTATTTTTTTGTCTCTCCCTGCTTGCATTTTGAAACATAATTGACTTTTATAAGAAATTCCTTACTTGTATCTTCTCCTCTTCAGACCAGCAATAGCCTGAATTTTAATGCACTGTCATGTTCTTGACTTAGAAATCTTTAGCAGTGTTCTCCAACTGCACTGATCAATGTGATTCTTGAGTATTCAACTAAGTAGAGGTTTAAAGCTTAAAATCATTACAATTATTCAGACAGTTTAGAAATATAAGTAAATGACTTGTTCTCTGAAGGTGCCTACAGTTTTTCATTGACCATAGAGGTAATCTTAGGTGACCAGCTCAAAAAAGGTGTTTGGCGCTATGTCTAAATTTAGCTAAAATAAATCTCAGTCATTGTCTCCTTTTGAAACAGGAAGCTTTAGGAAATATTTGAAAATAATGTATATATTTAATCAGTAATGCAGTTTTAGTGCAGTATACCAAAAGAAATACATTCCACTTGGTGCCAGCTATATTTCTGTATTTCCTGTGTTTGTACATAATTAATCTTTCATCCACTAGAAACATCTTTAAAGTGGATGGAAGGTAGAAATAAATTTCCTTTAAAAACATAGCAGTGAGGTTTGAACATATAAAGATGTGTAGAGCTTCCATCTTGAGCACGAAAAGCTCCTCTTGGTTTAGTTTCATCTTAAAATTGTGATTTCAGTTGTAGTTTTTAGAGGAAGGAAATCCAAATATACACTAGGTGGCAGTAGAAATAAGAGTATATGGCTTGCTTGTCTTGAAGGTCCTGTCTAGAACAGAGAATAGTGTTTAATCAAATTTAAAGCTAAATTTATCTTGGTATGTTTGGAGAGACTATTTCACAGCAAGCTACATCACTTTCCTAGGAAATACTTTGTATGAATCATTTAAAACTTCATTTTTTAATTTTATTAGTTCTTAGGCTTTTGATGTAACTGTAACACTTTATGAAATGCATTATAAAAGTAAATTGAAGGGGGGGTATGAGGTTGGGTATACTTTATTAAAATCAATAGAGGGATATCTGTAGGGGTGTAAAAATTTACTTAAAGCCTGTTGCTGAGAATCAGATACTTGCTTGGGCCTGCTTCTTTTGTTCCTCCCCTAGTTCTCTGTCCTAAGCAGAGATCCTAATTCTGCCTCTCACTTTTTCTTTAAATGATATATTTGATTTTGCTCTACTTCAATCTTTAGAAAGCTGTAATTCCTTACATGAAAGGATCTGCAGAAACCTTCCTTCAAATGTATTTTCTTGTGTGTATCAAAATGTGCTAATTATAGCATCATATTGGAAGAAGATAACAAAAATACTTATCAGTTTACCAGGCAATTAAAGGAATGCTTTGAAAAAGTGTTTCCGAAAGCCTTTACTACATGCATTTTAGTGTTCTGTGTTTTCTTTCTTGTTTTTTAAAGTTAAGTTTCCAAGTATGTTTGGTTTATGAACCTTGGCATCAGGGAGTTTTGCTTGTGGAAATAGCACTGAAGCTGTTACTGAGTGAGCAGCTTTGGCTGAGCCAGAGTTTTGATGGTCTCCAGGTGAAGTGGTAGGTACTTTCTCTTTGAAAATACAAAATAAAATGGCCCTTGTATCCAGTGAACTTTCAGCAACTAAAATATAGCCCTATCAATGGGTAAGTGTGAGTTTGCTTTGTTTTTTTCCACTTGCAAGGTTGGAATTAATGCTGTCTGGTAAGGCCGCTGTTGGATTACTGATAAAAGGTTGAAAAGAGAAAAATTAATTTCTTTTTAGTACACCAGACTTCTTGGTGATTTGAAAGTCATCTAGTCTGTCGTGGTTTAAACTCACTGTCAATTTTGTCAGTTCATAAAATAACAAGAATAATATTTCCATACAGAGAAATACTCCTCAAATTCCTCATCATGCTGAGAGGGCATATGTATTAGGCTGAGATACACCTAGATAATACTTTGATAGCGACTTACATAAAAAAATGTATAGGGGTGGTATTCTGATACTTAAGTGAAACCATCAGGTAAGTAAAAGCAGCAGCTTTCTGAAACTTTATTGTCTCCTATGTTAATGTTTCACTTTCAGGAAAGGACATTAACAAAATATGGCTAAAGTTATAGATTAACTCCTATAACCAGCAATACATGAGTAGTCCAACTGTGATAGAAGGATATCAAAATGGCAGATGTTGTGATGACATAGTTGATCAATCAGCCTCTTGACTTTATCCCAGTATAAAGCAGTTTTTCCTGTGTCTTTTAGAAACAGCATGATTTGTGTTTGGCTCATTAACTTATCACAAATTTCAGTATTACCTCCTACCTGTTTTCTGCATCGGGGTTTTTTTCGAGCTATTTTGGCAATCGGAGTTGGCACATAAGAAATAAGCATGTCAACAATCTGATTGTGATAGATGATTTGTGGAACTTGAGCGTGAGTTGGGAACTGATTGATCTGGGCTGCTCAGTGTGTGCTCAGCTCACTTTCAGCTTTGGTGGTGATGATACACGCACACCAGTAAGGCATTTTGGGCTTATGAGCTGGCTTGGTGCACACTTGCCTATGTGCTACTGAGCCAGAGTGGCTGCAATCACATTGACTCTGGCTCAGGCTGAATGATAGTGGGATTTATATGCTGCAGTATGAGACCATGAGTGAGGATGTGCCCTAAGTAGACTACAACAGGCAGGGGACCACTATAACATAAAGAAAGGAGTGTTGCATAGCTGTATATAGCAGCCTTCATAAGCAGAGGCTCCTGCTGTCCTTGGACTGTAACAAGCTAATTGAGCATCATTGCTAGAGGGCAACTCTCAAATCATTACCTGGGGCAGTACATCACTTCTGCTGGGAACAGTCCTGGTGGTTGGAAAGGATAGGAAAGACAGCCTGTAACTATACCCACAAGTGATTGATGCTGGAAAGTAAAACTCAAAGGTGACTTTCAGGAGCTTTTATAGTTGTGCATGTGCAAAAGCTTTCAGAAACATCTGGAAGTGACAGTAAGAGTTGTGAATTTGTTTGAATACTTCCTGTTGTTCAGCATTTCAGCAGCATCATTGACCACTGTTAATTGCATGGCTTCAGCCTTGGGCAGGTTTTTACTTAGTTTGCTCAGTAAATCCACTTCAAACTGGTATTTGTCACTTCATTTTTATTAATTTGTCATACAACTGAACTTCTTAATGCTCGCATCTCTTGCAGTAGGAATCCCCTGAGTTAGTTTTGGGTGATGGATGCTTATGAAGTATAAATTATATTTCTGTAATAAATGTGCATCTGGATTATCTTTATTATATGAGGGTATTTTACATAGCTTGAGGGTAAAACCTTTAGTTTTACAAATTTTAAAGCCTGTTTTAAGTCCTTAGTGAATAGTGGTGCCTTAATGTAGCAAGTAGTCCTTTTTATTTCAGTCTTATTTCCCTTTATCTACAAGTGCTGAAATAATAACAATATTTATAACTCGTTTTCAACAGGTCAACCCTACCTTTGTGAGTAATATGCAAGCACTTGACCCGCCTGTCATCGAAATTAGTTCCTCTTCATCTTTCAGTACTCCGGTAAGTTGCTTTCTGGAGGAGGGGAAGGATACAATATAGCTTAAACTAAAATGTTATTGGATGTGTGCTCTTTCTGTCTGTATAAACAAAATACATTTTTTAACAATTGTCAACTCTTCAGAGCTCAGTATCATAACTTCTCAGTTTAGCTTTCTTTCACAGTTCCCAAGGCTGACCAGAAGATGGTGTAATAGCAAAGGTTTCATGTTATACTGGTCATTTTACCTATACACTAAGCAGAAATTCTAATTATAAACCTATGCTAATTATATCTGGGCATTACTATTAACATTTGTGGCTTATTCTCAAACATTTTTTGTAATTCTGTCTCTCTTCCCATTATTTGCAAATAATGAGAAACCTAAAGAATAGTTGTCTCATTGATAAAATTCCAAAGGTGATGTTTTAATTTTTCTCCTTTTAAGGTATCTAGTAGTTTTTCAGGAGAGAAAAAAGAAACATTTTTAAGATGGAATCATAGGATTAGATCCTTCTAGTGTTAGCTCTTCATGTGACATTGGTATGGCATGTGGGAGGAAAGGAAGGCAATGTTTTAACGGTAGTTTCGTAGGAGGAGAAATATGTTCTCCTGGTATGAAATCTAAAAGATGCACTGTTCTAGAATTAGGTTAAAATGAGAATTTTTCTTCTAGCTTTGAGTCTGTTCCTGTGAAAATATAAATTGTATCTTGAGCAATTTTAGTTACCATAAACAAGAGTTTGTGTGGCTGAAGTGTTAATACATATGAATAGGCGGCAGGCATAGTTTCTGCTATTCTATTTTGTTGTGAATGCTTTATGAAAAGGTATGTTGTGAAGGTAATTTATAAAATTCTCGATTATGATGCAGAGGCTGATGTCTATGAGAAACCTTTTCTTCAACACAAATAATTACATAATCACTTTTATCTGAGAGATAACTTCATGAATTTTAAGGTTTAGCAGTTGTCATTTTGTATTTTCACAATGAAAATATGGTTCCTTGCAAATTACTTTTGACAGAATTTATCTTAGACTTACAGAAATCTTTTTAGTAGGCTTGACAGATAGTGGATTGTAGTGGGTATAATTTATTGGCTACTTATGTTAAAATACTTCCTGATCTTAATACTGATGACAGAATTAAATGTACGGTTATACTGTAATTCTCTATTACATACCTATAAATTTGCCAGTCATTTTTATCTCCTTCATTAATTCTTTTGTTAAGAGAGCAATTTATAAAACTTTGTCCAGAACTCGTAGCACAAATAAATTGACCCGCTAGAGACAACATCCTTCTGATGGCTGGCTGGCTTTGCAGTTTTCATTACAAGAATGTTGCTTCAAAATTCATGCCTTTTGACTGTGTCAGTAATCGCCACCTCTTTTTTCGTTTCTTTAATTATCTTAATCTTCTGTTCTCCATTGATTCTTACCTTTCTGCACCTCAACATTCACCATCTGCATCTTCTTCCATCTAGCAACATTTCTGTGTACTTGTTACTCAGACTGCAGCCTTAAGGACTATGGCTCTGTCTGCCACACCACCACTGACACAGATCCAGAAATGATTTGCATGTTTTCTCTGCTACTAGTATCCTTCCTCTCCCATAGTAAATAACAGGTACATCAACTCTGCCAACCTATCTGCCAGATTTCCTGTTGATACTGTTTGTCTGCACTTGATTGACTATGTTTGTCCATTATTTGTCTGTGTGTTTGTTCTGTTCAATCCTCCTCTAACTTGAGTTTACCAACTTCTAATTCATTTTCCTTCCCCATCCCTCTCCCTGATTCCAGACCCCTTGGGTTGCTCTTCTTATACTGGTTATCAAAGACAATATCACTCTGTGCTTCCTCCACACACACCCCCCCCCCGCCCCCCCAATTGTCAAAACCCATCTTAAAGCTGCCTACAGCTTTTTGGTCCTACTTCTACTGGAAGAGCACTGTTCAAATGACTAAAAATCTTTCTTTAATCAGGTTGCCAGGTTAATTTACAAATGTCCTATCTATACCTACTTACTCTTTTTGAAGTGTTTTGCTCAAGCTTAAGCCGTTCTTCCTTTCCTGACAAGTGCAGAGAGAAAAATGCACTCTGCACTTAGGTATCTTTAAGGGTTCTCGTTCTATGTCTTTATCTCTCATGGCTGTGACACAGCAGGGCCCTAAGGGTTATTTGCAAAACACTTTGGCAAGTCCCTGGACCACTGGAAACAGCTAATAAACATGTTTAATTTTTCTGCTGAAGAAGAGAGATAGAGCCTTTCTCAGATCACTGTCTCAAGTACTCAATGACCAGCTTCTCTGGGAGAAGTAACTACAGTGAAGCTTTTGAACATCTGTCATGAGTTCCCTAAAGCTCCCTGAAATATCTTCAGGGAGATTGAAGCCTGTATAAAACCTTTTATAAAGTTTTGTTTAATGACTATCAAAATTCCTAATGGTAAGTGTGCAAACTCCCATAGATCTCAAGGTACTCCTGAGAATGGGAGAAAGTGTTCTCCCTGTTGAGAATATCATCTTCAGCTATTGGAACTGTGTCCTGTACAACTGGTCATAGGAAATATGCTATTACTGCCCTTAAGATGACTTGTGACAGAGCAGAAAGGTATTCCTTTTCCTCCTTTCTCTAGAGATTTGTTAATAAAAACGATAGAGCAGGATAAGTTGAGAGGGATGTCTGGAGTGATTTCATCTAATTCCTCCCTTAAAGCAAAGGCAATTTGGATCAGGTTCCTAAAGACCTTGTCAAGTTCATTTGCTAATATGTGTAAGAACGGAGATTCTACCACCTCTCTTGGCAGTTTGCTGTAGTGTTTGACTGCTGAAAATGTATTTTTTTTCCATAATATGTAGCTAGAATTTCCTATGTTTCAGCATGCCTGTTGCCTCTAATTCTATCAGAGTGGTCCTCTGACAAGTGTCTGGCTCTATCTTCTCTCTATGCACCCATTAGATGTTTGAGATGGCAGTAAGATCTTTTTGTATTCTTCCTTCTTAAGGCTGAGTAAACCCGATTCTCTTTTTTTTTTCTTGTATATCGTGTTCCAGCCCCCTCACCATCTTGCTTGCCCTCTGCTGGACTCGCTCCAGGATGTCAGTGTCTCCTGCATTGAGAAACCCAAAACAGGACACACAACTGCAGATAATGAGGGTGCAGCTCAGTATCACTGTCATCTCTTCTTGATAACAGTCTGCCTAGAGATTTGAAAAACAAATAATTAAACATTCAACAGTCTTGATTCTTTATTGGGTATTTAAAATATATGTTTAGATATTTTCTTAGCAAATCATTTTTATTCTGAGCTTTATCTGTATGAGGAAATACTGGTATTATCTCTTCCTTCTACTCCTTCTCTTCTTTTCAAGGAATTTTAATTTGTTGCTTCATCAAACCAAACAGTCCATGACAACTTCCACATTTAAAAAGCCTACTTATGTGAGGTTTTTAAATTTACTTGTATTTTCTTGTTTCAAAGATTAAGCCAAGACATGCAAGTATGAATGTTCTCATAAGGATTTTGCTAGCAAACCCTTAAATTATTAAACTCCCTGAACTCTAAACACCTTATGTTTCCAGCTTGTGTTCTAACTTAAAGATGTAAGGCCAGTTCTTTTTGAACATGGTGAAAACCCCATTTTCATGTAATATTCACACTGATGCACCTTCCCTTGTAAACTTAGTGAAGCAAATGTGGTAATTGTGTTGGTGGAAAAACTTCAGTGTAATCATCAGTATTGAACTGCTTTCTTCTGGGCTGTAATACATAAACATTAAGAATTACTGTCTCTATTGTTACTGTCAGGAAAACAGCTTTGAACTTGATTAATTTATTTAGTTCTTGTATGTGTTATTGAAACCAGTATAAAGACTATATACGCTTTATATATATATATCTATATAAAGCTATATATGCTTAACGAACAGGTATTTGTGTAATGCCCTTACTTTTCTAATGGTCAGAGCTTTCATATGTATTGCAGTTATTAAAAATGAGGTGTATTGTAGCCTTTTACACTCTGAAAATGTTCACTGAATTGGGGTCAAGGTCTGGGGGCTAGGGGTTGTATTTCTTTCTATCTCACTGATGACTCTGAAAGCTTTGGTGCCTCTCTTCCTCCCCTTCTCTCTGTGTGTCAAGCAGCTTAATATTGCCTTTGTTTTCTGAACTATTGAAGATGAAAAATTGGAACTCTCGTTTCCCTTTGAGACTATTTCCTCCTGTTTCGTTCTCTGATTTTACTTATAGTTTTGAGGGAGGTTGGGTTTTTTTCAAGTCTGTAAAGCAATACATTGGTAATCTCTGGTCCCTGATAAGCTGTTGGTAACAAGGGAAAGTTGATGATGTCTCACTAGTTTTTACTGACAGCAGCAGGAAATCACTGTAGAGGCTCTCTAATGTTCCATCCCCTGACCTTGCTCATGTAAACAGGATTTGGAGGAAGCAAAGCAATGTACTGTAGTCTGGAAGTCAGAATGTCTGCGCTTGTTGGGAGATGTTTGCTGTTCTTTCTCTTCCAATACTAGTTAACACTGAAAACAAGGCAAGTTTATTGTTCATTTACAATACGATTTCTACAAAGTTAAGACTGGATTAATTATTGGAAGGGGAAAGATAAGGATTGTTCCTGTTTGGAGCCAAAGGACCATGCTGTTTTAAAACAGAATAAATCTCCTCTCCCACCCTCAACTTGTAAAATATGTTAAAGCAAATAAGAGTCTGTGCAACTTTTATTCTCAGTGTAATACACTGTTAGTTTACTGCATTTGTAGTGATGTCTTGATTAAAAAAAAGTAGGTGTATCTGTACTCTCAATTTATCCTATACACACTGCTTCACCAGTATGTATTTCAGGGTTTTCTGACACCAGTTTTTCTGCCTTTAACTTCAATACAACCAAAAACCCCCAAAACCCCTAACCTAAAAAGCACCTTGTATGTTTTGCAAGACAGCAATTATGAGTGGAAAATCTGCATCTGTTCTTCCATTTCTGCATACAACTAGAGATTTACATTCTTTCTTGGCTTCAGCCTTACATGGAAATAAACATCAACTGTCTTCAGTGAAGTTAAGGGGAAGGGAAAAAGAATAAAGGAAAGAATAAGAATATTATACACAGATCATCTCCTCTGGGGCCCAAGTCTTAATTCAGAGGGGAACAGCCAGTAGAATAAAACTCATATGGCACTTCACTGTGCCCTTACTGCTTGTCACAGTTCATCTAAAAGCATAACAGCTTTCTGTAGTTCATGGATATCAGGTTTTCTTGGGACCTCAGACATTTAGCCTTTCACTTCAGCTCTGCTCACTGCATGATATTTATGCATGTTTCTCTACCAAAGGAAAAGTTCTGGCACTATCTCTTTGAGAGGAAGACTGGAATCATTGTCCTCCAAGAAAAAGAGAAAAATGTCCCGCTTGTGTTCCTTGTCCAAAACTCAGTTGCCAATTAGAGTGAGCTCTGTATTGAGAAGTGATTGCACCAGTAGAAGGGCTTTGATAAAAATTGACAGGTCCAGCCTCTCCCATCACCTCACTTTCCTTGCTCCCAAGATAGAGAAGTAAGAAAGGCCACTCCCTGAGTACCTATAGATTTTTTTTCTGTATACTGCCATTCTTATGTTAAAAAGTAAATACATATTTAAATGAACTGCCACTTAGATGAGCTGAACTCCATGTCACAAATGTGGAATGAAATTAGGGAATAATGTGTAGATATCCTGTTTCTCCAAAGTATCTGAGATAAAACTGTCTGCACCTTTTCCATCAATTAGCAAAACTCTCAAACAGGCTTTGGATCTCTGATGCTAAGTATTGTCAAAACACAAAATAAATGCTATAATGGAGGAACTCAGAAGTGTTCAGTGCAGCTGAAGAAAAAGAATTTGTAAACTCTGCTTTTCTGTGTTTACAAATGAATCCTTCTCTCTGTCCAGTCTTGCTCTTAGGGAAGCAATTTCTGGTGTTATCCTGGCTAACAGCCCACTCCAGACCGACCTTCCCCACTTCTTGCAAGCTATGTGTGTGCAGTGTGGGGCTGGGGGAAGAAGATAGGCTGCCTTCTCCCCACAGCTCTGCAGGTAAATGTTCAGCTGATCTCAGGGGAGGAAAGTCTCCCATGTCTCCTAAAGGCTACACCACGAGGCAGTAGAGACAGCATTTCTATTGCCTACTTATGGGCCTTCCAAAAATATATGGTGTATGCAAACAAAATAGCTCATTTTCTGTCACAAGTGCCAAAAAGGCTTTGTATATTGAACAGTGGATTTCCAAACCTGTATTTTGACCCTTTGTGGAGGTGTATCTTAAAAGCAATATGCTTTGACACTGCCACCGTCAAATAACACTTACAGATCAGATACATGAAGGTGAACATAACATTTGTAATAAAAGAATACGATCCAAATGGCCCTTGTGTTTTGCAGTGATGTTCTTCTAACACAGCATGTAACTGCTGGTTTACAAGGAGAGAACAGGAAATGTGTTGTGCCGCTACATAATTGGGTAATAATACATGTCTTGATGTTCCTTAATAGGCTTCATTATTTTCTTTGAATGAACTGGAGCTTGAGAGAGAGTCAAGTTTTCATTGGAGACAGAATTCTGAATTTGGGCACTAGAGAGTGCAAGAATATAATATTTCCTATACTATTTTTAGCCTGCTTTCCTGAGGAAATGTACCTTTTGAGATTGTACTGTTTATTTGTCTGTCTCTATCCTATCTCCCTAATAATTTTTTAATCAAATTGCTTGTGGGATTTTTTATCTTCTCTTTTGTAACCAAGTTTGGAAATGAGTTAGTAGAATAAGGAAACGTAGTGCTGCACTAAAGAAAAAGCCAGTGGGATTTGACACTAAATCACTGATACGGGACTAGGCACAGACTAGTACTGGTAACCTGTCCTGTAAGAGTGTCGGAGCACAGACAGAGGAAGCTTGAGTTGGTATGGGACAGGAAACTCAGGAGAGGGACCTAACAGGAAACTAAATCTACACACACAGTGTCAGTTTAGTTATATTGCTTTAGCCTGTAGTGACACTGTAAGCAGCTACCCTATAGAAACAAGCTGAGTTGTTCAGCCTGGAGAAGAGAAGGCTGTGGGGAGACCGCATAGCAGCCTCCAGTACCTAAAGGGGACCTACAAAAAAACTGGAGAGGGACTTTATACAAGGGCATGTAGTGACAGGACAAGGGCAGATGGCTTTAAACTATAAGAGAGTAGATTAGTAGATTTTAAATACTATGAGGGTGGTGAGGCACTGACACAGGTTGCCCAGAGAAGTTATGGCTGCCCTGTCCCTGTCAGTATTCAGGGCCAGGTTGGATGGGACTTGGAGCAACCTGGTCTAGTGGAAGGTGTCTCTGCCCATGGCAGGGGATTTGGAACTGAGTGAGCTTTAAAGTCCTTTCCAACCAAACCATTCTGTGATTAAATCAGCACCATTAACAGATGCCACCGATAGACTACTGGTACTGTTTTGTAAGATAACTGGCTCTTGTAGATGACTTTCAGAACTGGCAGTATTTTACTTTGCTAGGGTCTTAGTCATGGCAACAGTGCAGTACTTCAGGAATGCTTTTCAAGTTGATTCATGTCTGTATATTTTCCTTTATCAAATCAGCACATTTCTGGGAACTAGAGGGATGGAAGTTCCAGGTATTATTTCTCTTTCAACTTCCTGAGATACTGTACGAGTACGCTCTGACCTTGTCTGCCCAAGCAGTGTTTTCCCCTACTCTGGCTGGGAATCTAAGCTGTATTCACAGTTCTCACAGCTGATTCTGTGGCATGCAGAAAATGCCCGACAGCTATCAGCCCACACATCCAATAACAACTGGTTCCTTCCTCTTCCTGGGGAAGAGTAACATCCTCTGAGAAGAAACGTCCCCCGAGGAATGCAGGAACAGCAGCAAGCCTTTCACACAGGAAATTACTAATATAGCACTTGTAGAAAAGTGTTTCTGTCACTTGGATTGTCAGCCTGTAATGAGCTTCCTGCTGACCTAGATGATGATTTACTACTGATCTAAATGCCATTTGTGAGTCATTTAGCTTAATGGAAGTTAATGAAGTTAGCATTCAGTAGCTCTGTTACCCTGTAAGCACCTGTCTTAACTTTTTTCGTGCAGTAGAACAAGTTAAGTTTTGCACTTCTTTGTGTTCACAGGACTTTAATAATAATTCTGAGACTGCCTATTTTGTGGGACTGAGAAACAAGGGAATGTTTAGTTCATAGCATGTGACTCTATCAGGGAAGGTTGCAAGCCTTTATTTTTGTTTATCTTAAGCTGGATAGTAAAGCTGAGTTGTAGATCGAGCATGTCAGAAAACAAGATGCTAAAGCAAAAATACTGCCCTTCAGTTACCCTTTGTTCTTAAATACTACTGGAGCCTAAGTTAGCACAGCATGCTTGCAACTGTGTTGTAGAGCCCTGAATATAGACTGAAATATAGATATATATATATCTAAGCCATATGTTATTCAAAATGGTTAATGAGAGTTTGTTGGGAAAGCAAACACTTTAATACTGTTTAAATCTTTTCTTATTTTTCATAAATGACAGTGCTTGAACAAGGACTAGCAAATTTTATTTATCACTTATATTAAAGTGATCTCTAAACCCAGAGGGTGCTTTCTGCCTAAAAGCTTGTTTGAGCATTTTCCAAATACATCAACTGTTATAATACAGCACATCTCTCCTTGCAAACCTTGCTGCACTGCTTTCTAGTTTGCTGTTAGAGATGCAGTTACTTGCTTCATGTGAGATAATGGAAACACTGACTCAGATCCAAAAATGACATAGGTTGCTTAAAGCAACACTGAGAGACTGAGACTTTTCAAATAAAATTTGGCACCAAGGCCAAAAATGTTCCTTTATCAGATAGATGTTTTATAGAGAAAAACTTGGAAAGCATCTTGCGTCATGTCTTCCACCAGTGTAGTTTTGAGGAAGAAGTAGAAATTAGGGAGGACAGGATGATTTCACAGTCATTTTAACTTAATGACTGTTCTTGTCTGGTTAATTCCATCCAATTCCCTGATCTGCTCAGCTCTCCAAACACTACTTCTAGCACAAAAGAAATAATGAGAAAAAATTATTTGGAGATTAAGTAGGAGATTAGTGTTGGCTGTAACCTGAGGTTGAGCCGTGTCCATGGAGCCATCTATCCAATGTGATTGTGCTGTAACATATACAGGTGTGTTACATGCATGACACATCTGAGCATCATCTATCTAAGATGCAGTGAAAAAAATGTGAGCAAAGGAGGTGGTACTAATGGTTTCTTTTTGTTCAGGCAGTTGGTGTGTTGGATTCAGTATTTTTTTCAACCTGAGAGGGATCCAGCTTGCTTTTTTCTGTTTGCATGGCTAAACAGTAAGTAACTGAGACAGAGGTTGAATGCAGGCAGCTCCATCCTTCCTGCTTGAATTTGAAGCACTGTAAAGTAACAGCTTAAAGTATATGGCATCAGAGGAAAGTAAGTAAAAAGCAGCCTGTGGCTAGTGATTAAAGGTGTTGTTCTGGAAGAGAAACACTGGGTTCGATTGCTGTTATGCATTTTGCAGTAAATAGTATTTGGCGGAAAAAGAAAGAAAAGCTTGGGTTAATGGGAGGAAGAGAGGTAGAGACAGACACATGAAGAAACACTAGCTAGATAATTGACTTTATACTGCATTGCAACCTAAAATGTGTTAATTAAGATTATAGCATACATATTATGGATTAAAAAAAGAAAATAGTGTTAGGAACAGTTTGACTAAATACTAGGGAGGTCTTTGCTTTGACAATTTCTTTTCTCAACTGTATTGATTTGCTTGACATTAGGCCTTAAATCTTTGCTATATATGTCCTAAATCAACTTTCCAGTGTTTTTCCCTGACACAGTTCTCAAGCTGACTGTGACCTATGACCACACAGTTATCCTGTTTATCCTTTCTAACTACTGATGGAATGTCTGCTTCCCCACTCCCCCTGGTATTTCTCCATTATTCCAGGATATATTAAAAATCAACATTAGCGTACTTGTTATTTCAGAACTATTGAGTTCAAACTATGTAAGCCAGGGTTTAAAACTATTTATATGCAGTGTAAATTGTTTAAGTCTTTTTTGCTATGGTTGGAATAGAAGGTATTTTACCAGAAATACGTTTACATTATTATCTTCCAAAATGGAAGATAAAAGTAACTTCATTAACAACTTAGAAATATTCTGCATCACTCTTTAACACCTCCAGCTAATAAGCATGCCATCGCTAGGACTTTTGTTCATGATACTTGTATAGTACAAATAATGCTTGAGTGACAGGAATTATGTAGCCTTGCTTCCTACAAATCCATGTTTCATAGCTGGTTGTAAAGTTTTTTTTTGAAGCTTTTCTATTGCTTTGAGGTAATTCTAAGTTGTTTCTCTCATATGCATCCTCTTGTCTCCAGTAATGTGTAAACTGATGTCGGAACTCTTTTCCCAGTGGGAGTACTTCCTGATTTCTCTCCTTGAGCTAGCAATCTGTTCTCAGGAAGCTTGTATGAAATCAGCTCCATCTAGAATATCTCTTTCCCCATCAGGCCTCCTTAAATCTGCAACAAGTTCAAAACGTAAAAGTGAAGTGTGGGGATAAGCAGATAGAAATTGCCTCAGCATTGTTTCCTTAGGAATGTGGGTAAAATGTCCACTTTATTGCTTCTTATTCTAGTGGCTATAGGGTTTTAGCTGAGGTCTTCGATTATCCTGATCAGCAGTGTTTCACCACTTCTAATTTATGGTTATTTGTATTATTTTGCCTTTTACAGCTGTAAAAAGCAACAGCGTATTTTATCTGTGAAGGCTCTAAATCCCCAACGGGAATTTGGTATTTAGGACTGGAATGCCAGCTGTTGATCTGGGATTATAGTGCCAACTGCTTTCGTTTTTATTGTCATTTTAACATCAAGCGTGGAGTGTGGCACACAGTAGGGATATGCCTTCTTCCATATCCCAGTGTGTGGCATCTTCACTTCTTGAGTAGACCACTACCTGTCATAACTGATATTGTACAACTGATTACATGTTGTTTAGCTCTTCTCTGCAGTTGCAAGCACAGAATCAGCCTTAATAAAATGAAACTTATAAAGGAGAAGTACAGTATGATATTCTGGTTTACATGGCTTTTAGCATAGTTGCAATTCGTTTTTCTTATCTGTACCACAGTGGTTAGTCTTTAATGCAGTTTTCATTAATGTAATTTAGTTAAGTATTTAAATATTATTTATATCTTTATCTTTCTTTCAATTCAGTTAAATCTCTTATCCAACTCTAACCTATTCAACAAGCTATTTACAGAAATGTGCTTTACTTTCCAAGAAAGTCCATGTGGATGTGAGCACAAGAGAACTCGAGCATATTTCACAATCTGAGCTCCTGTTCTTAGCAGGAGTATCTTATATATAAGTGTTAATGTGCTTGACGTTATTTGTCTCTAGAAAAGATTTTTGTTAATGTTGTCTATTATTAGAAATTGTTTTCCTTAAGATGCAGGGGACATAGGTGGCATGGGACTACCACTGATGCTGTTTTTAATAGAGTATGGGAAATGGTACATCCTCTTGTACCCTGCATGGGGAAACAGTTCCACAAATTCTCGCTATCAGTAGGCTGCTGCTGGTGATAATAAATTCTCAAAGTAACGTTCCTTTCAGAAGTTTTAAAAGATCATAGTATTAGTACAAATCAGGGACTTTTTTCTATAAGCAGAAATGTTATAGAAAGAGTGCAACTTAGTCATCAATACAAAATAAGAAGGCTTTAAGTTGAACCCCTGGGGATTCTTATAATTTCTGTTATGTTGCTTGGTAAAGAAATGGCAAGCAGGAACAGAATAAAAGTTTTCAGTTTCTCTTGGTCTTCTGATTACACCAGGTCAGGATTTCCAGAACAGAAATGCAGTAGTTTAGTGAGATATAGTGATACAATCAAGTCCTACTCTTGTGCTTCAGCTCCAAGTTGTACACAAACAATGCATTGTGGTTTTCCCACATAGAGAATACTAAAGTTAATCAATGCTTTAAGTTTGGCTGTTCAAAACAAACAAAAAACTCCCAAACATGCTACAAGTGCTAGAAATGTAGCAGCAAACGTAACTAAATATGGAATGTGTGCAGAAGGATTGTGTGGGAGTTTAACTAATTAATTTAAATCTGGAGGGATGTATGAATAAAATAATACACTGTGACCTGTTAACATTAACCTTCAAATGGTGAACCCTTTATTTAGTGTTTTTCATTTACTTTCCTAATCTCTATATATACAGAGTTTTAAAGCCTTTCATGTTAAAGAGGACAGAGCTGTCCTCTATTCTAAGGTAACAAGACCCTGTAAGGTGTTTTACATAAGTGTGTGTATGTGTATATATATGTATATATATGGAATATATCCATGTAGGTATACACACACACAGAAAAATGTTATATGTAAAAATACATTTATAAAAATACATATGTAGCCTTTTATATATATCCTTATATTTTGAGAAGATATTTCTTTGTGTATACATTTTTTTACTACCTTACGTGATGGTATGCTTTTTTTTTTAATGAAAAAATCATAAATTACGTTATTTTTTACTCTTATACATTAAATGGAGAGATGTGCCAATCCACAGGTCCTCAGAACCTCTTCTATGCAAAAGATGCTACTCCTTGCTGAATGAAGGAGTAAGTATTGGTCTTGTTTCTTTTGTGTTGTGTGTGTATCTGCTTGTAGTAGCTCAGCTTTTCTGGTCACATAAGTGTCACCACAGAGAATGGAAACTGTAAGTCAATATTTTTCTTGTATCAAGAAAGAGTAATATGGTGTGACTGCAGGAACACAAAGTTGTGGGTTGTCATGGACACTAGACCAGGTTGCTTCCCTTCTGCCAATGAGAATGGGTTTTTACTAGATTTATTTTATTTTTAAGTCCCTCTTCTTTTTTGGTTTGACAGGGAGGAAAAGCTGATGGCAAAGCTGTATCATGTCACTAATTTATCAGGATCTTAACCCACAAGATATTCTCACACAAAGAACTGAGGGAAAAGAGGGTTTTCTCACAGCATCATTTGTGGAAGTGGAGAATAAACACCTACATTTTAGCTGACTACTTTTGTTCTATATTTATCCATATTTATTTTAACTAAAGTCAGCAGGATTGTGAATGTGACCATTGTGATATAACAGCATCTACTGAGGCAGAAATGGGAAGGATTTATGCTTTTACTTGACTAGAACATAATCATAAACTAAGTTTTGTCTATATTTATGCTATTTAAAATAAAAATAAATAGTCATAAAAGAAATTAATCATCGGAGATGTTATCAGTTCTAAAATAAGAGATTACTCAATGAGTATGGTATAGATGCAAACTCCTTTTACCCAAGGAATGGATTTAGTGATCAGTACCTCTTCTAGCAGTATGTTCCTGTGAAGGCTAAGATGAACATGTTCTTGGAAGTGTAATTCACAACGCGGGCCACTATTCCTACCCTTTCCCCCTGCCACGACCACACAAATTCATTCAGAGTGTTGTTACCATTTGTCTTATGCTGACAGTTAGTCACGTCCAACGATATGTTAATTTTCGTCATTTTAGGAAGGAGTTGGCTAAAATATAAACACTAAGTGTCAAATAGGAAGAAGATACATCTTAAGAGCTTGGTAGCTAATGAATTGCTTGAGCAATTAAACCCACTATCATGGCTTAATACGAAGAGATATTCTTTTTTTTTTAATTGAATTCTGATTTTAATGAACTGGCAGAGCTGCAGAACATGTTCTTAAATCAGTAAGGTGTTTGTTTTGGTTTTCTCAAAGTTCCAACTGTCACAGCTCAACAGTGGGAAAAAATTATGAAGCATTTCAAAGTAAAGCTATTATTGGCAACCTTAATGCTTTAACTGTAATTTTTATCATTGTGAATTCCTTTTTTTTTTTCATACAGCCAAGCAGAACCTTTCTACCTACCAATCTTATGTGCCAGCACATTTAGCATTTTAATTGACGCTGAATAATGTGTGTATTTTGACAGAAGTTTGTAATAGAACAGTAATTAAAATAAATGATTTTTTCAGACTATGCCAGGCCACTCCAAAGTTAACAGTTCTTGGATATTTGTATGTGATTCTCAAATTTCTCAGTTTCTGCAGTTCCCTACTGTGATTTCTATCACAGTAAATCGTAAAACTAGGCTGAAGTACAAAGTTACGCTAGTGCTGCTAAAGCAATTTTTGAAAATCCCACCTCTGAACTAAGCTCGGCAGCACCCAGTATTGTGTTCATCTGGACAAACCGGACAGCTTTTACTAATGGTGAGCATTGAAATAGCTCAGTGTAGGCTTTTGCTTCTTTT
Source organism: Loriculus beryllinus (assembly GCA_039877255.1). Lineage (NCBI taxonomy): Eukaryota > Metazoa > Chordata > Aves > Psittaciformes > Psittacidae > Loriculus > Loriculus beryllinus. The sequence goes on along the minus strand of JBCJKH010055247.1, from coordinate 1,720 downwards.
CCCAGGTATTACAAGAAACCTAACAAAAGCACATACATTTGATTTTTCAAGTAAAATTTTGAAGCTTCATTTTCCCCTTTGAGATTTTCTATGACACTGTTGTTCAAACCTTTGTTCATCTTCTGCTAATATAGATGTAACATTTTATTAACAAAAACACTGGTCAAATGCTGAGGAACAGTATTCCTGTATTACATAATAAAATTCTTTTTTTCCTGGCTATGTATATATTTTTTTTTCTCCTCCCTAATAGTAGCATCTGGCTCTCAGGCAAAGTCTTCAAGCAGTTGTGCTGGCCCTGTTGCATACAACTTTGGATTCAGTAGAGCTGGATTGCTAACTTCGTTTCTAATGCTTTTTTACTCTGTAATATTTTCTTGTAAATAATTCGAATGAGATGTTTGCTCCATAGAAGTATGAATAAAACCCCAATGGTATTGCCAATAGCCACCCAGTCAAGTGATATACCCTCGTGTTGTTACCTCTGCTCTGAAGGGAAGTCAAAGCTGCTAGATCTCAGCTAAAAAGAGAAGATTTCACAGAATCATAGAATGTTTTGGATTGGAAAAGACTTTAATTATCATCTAATTCCAACTCCTTGCCACAGGCAGGGGTAATCTCTACTCGGCCAGGCTGCTTAAAGCCCTGTCCAACCTGACCTTGAACACTGCCAAGGATGGGGCAGCCACAACTTCTCTGGGCAACCTGTTCCAGTGTCTCACCACCCTCATAGTGAAGAACTTCTTCCTTATATCTAATCTAAACCTACTCTCTTTCAGCTTAAAGCCATTGCCTTTCAGGTACTGGAAGGCTGCTACAAGGTCTGGAGCCTTCTCTCTCCAGGATTAACAAGCCCATCTCTCTCGGCCTGTCTCCATAGGAAAGGTGCTTCAGACCCCTGATTACCTTCTTCCTCTGGACTCACTTGAACAAGCCCATGTCCTTCTTATGTTGGGGGCCCAGAGCTGAATGCAGTGCTGCAGGTGGGGTCTCACTAGAGCAGAGGGGCAGAATCACCTCCTTCAACCTGCTGGTCATATTTCTTGTAGTGGAGCCCAGGATACAATTGACTTTCTGGGCTGCAAATGCACACTGCTGGTTTATGTTAACTTCAACCAACACCCCTAAATCCTTTTTCTAAAGCTGCTCTCAATCCAGTCTCTGCCCTACATTATCTCAGCGCCTTCAGCAGATTCCAGTGGAGAAAAGCTTTCTGTCCTAATGTCAAACACAAAGTTCTGCTAGTCTGGTTTTCCTTGTTAAGAAAACTGAGATGCTGATAACCTAAAGCCAAAATTTTCCATGTCACCTCAAGAATTTTGAAAGCCAGGTGCCATTTATTTTATCCAAGTCTCCAAGCAGCTATGAAAGAGTCCTAGCCTACACAGCACAAATAGTGACATCTGTTCCTGGCCTGCAGAAAATGTATGGATCCTGAGCACATTTCCTTTCCACTGCTACATATTTAAATTTTAATCTTGCTGTCTAAGCTAGGCAAAAGGCAGTGCTTGCTCATACGGACATGAGAGAATAACAATACATACAATCTTATTCGGACAATTCAGAGAGGCTTCTCCAAGGCTCTGTATGGTAAATAACCAGTAACACTCCTCTTTGTGTGTACTGCTAGGGGAAGGCCAAGGCTTTTCATACATATTAAATAAAGCTATTTACAACAAAGAGAAATATCCCAGTATAGTGTTAGTTTTCTTCCTGAGTG
>JBCJKH010055246.1:0-24648 GCA_039877255.1 Loriculus beryllinus | reverse complement strand
GATCTTTGTGCCTTGATTATGGCTGTACCTGTAAAATGAGCTAAGATGTAAGTATGTTTTTGATTGCGCTGTACAGCTTGATGTCAACCTTACCTGCAGCAGTGACTGGAGGTAAGAACTTTATCTGTAGAGTTTAGGGGTTTTTTTCTGGTTTATATAAAAATGCTCTTTAGTATAAAAATTATAAATTATGCAAATTAACCACTTACCTTTCCAAGTAAGGTATTACAGTCACCGGATGTTGCAGCAAACATGCCTTTCTCTTTTGAAGTCTCAGCTTTAAAACATTGGAATTCATTCGAGTGTCCAAATTGCAACCTGGTGTTGTTTTAATGGGAACTAAGGATTTCAGTTTCTTCTTTTTTCCTTTCGATTTAGAAAAGATGTTTGGTAATTCTTTGGTCATTCATAGAACTTCACAATTGCACAGACCGATTGTGAACGTGTAAAGCACCATTATATAGAGCTCTTCAATCTTTGTACCAACAGCGGCTTTCATTGTGCAAGTAAATAGCAAGAAAGAAGAAAAAAAACCTAAAAACAGGTGTATAAATCCTTGTGTCTGGCCTAAGAGAATTACAAGATGACATTTTTATTTCTCTTTTAATAAAGAGACACATTAGAAAAATTGTTTTATTTTAAATATTGTAGAATCAAAATGTGTGACTATTTCTCAAACTTGAATAATTTATGCAAATGACATTCTCAAAACAAGTTGTGGTACAGTACAATATATAAAAGCAAGAATTGCTGTAGCAATAAGGCATGTCCTTTTTAGTAACTATAACACTGCTTTATATTTTATACATAGGTGTTTTATGTCTGTGACTATATACTTTTCCTGTGTCCAAGATAACCTGTACAAATGTCTAAAATTACAGTTGCAATAACAGAAACCTAGAGAAGTGTTAGACTACATTACTTTATAGAATGTTTTGCCACACTTCGGACCATTCCCCCACTTTGTTTTAAATTTAGGGAGAGATTAAGAGCTAACAACAAACACATGCCCCACATTGGCATATAAATCAGCAGGTTTGATTAACTTCTTAGTATAAGCATTGGTTTTAGTTATAAACCCCAGTTGGTCATCTTTTCAAATTCACAGTACAAGTGAATTGAGAATTTGTTTCTATTGGATGCTAAACAATCCCATTTTAGATACTAAGACCATTTCTTCTTCCCAGAAATGTGTATACTTTGATATCTGTACACTCAATTTAGTCATCAGATAATTTCCAGAAAGCGACAGGCTGGGTGGAATAAGCTAATAACAAATAAAATTCCCAAAAGCAAAGATTTTCTCGCTTCCCGTGCCAAAGAAAGTAATAGAGTGACTAACAAAAACTAGTCTTTAAAACAGGCCTTGATCCAGGCGTTCAGGTCAGAGCTCCCAGCCTCTGCAGGAATGCCAGCAGGAACACTGGTCCTGGTGTGAAACAAACAGTCCCTCTGGTTCTTCTAGGGCGGGTGGGGAGAAGCAGAAGGTTTGTCACATCTTCCCTCACACCCAGCATGTGAAGATGCTGACCTCCACCTCCCTGCAGAGGGGCTAGTGCAGTTCAAATTGTGACTCTACAGTAAAGTGAAAAGAACTTGGCAGCCCAGCAGGAATCCAAAAGATGGTGCATTCCTATCTCTATTTGTCCATAGACTGAGGGCCAAGGCATAGGATAATGTTACTGCAGCTGTATTTGACCTTCCTTCTTGCAGAAGATCGGCAACAGGAGGGCCCCTCACCACACAGATCTCTGGGATGCAACAGGGCCCTCTTTTTTTAAGCTCATCATAGCACATCTTTTTAAAAGGAGCAGCTTGAGGTGTCACCCTATTTTTTTTTTAAGCAGGTTTCAAGTGTGTATCAGCAAACTGGATCCATGAGCTTCTTCCTGTTGTTGTCTGGTAGACGATAACTGCAAATCGTAGTCAGCTAACAACTTAATGTGTCGGGAACTGGAAGATTTCTTGTCCCAAACCCCAGTCCCTTACATACAACATCCTGAAAAGGTTATGGAGATCCACATCTCTCCACGCTGATGTATCTAGTTTCTGCCTGACCCTAACAAACAGGAGTATGACATTAGAAGGGCCATGCAGCAATAAAACAGAGAAACATTTCCAGTTTGCAGGACTGAGCCTCCACCAGGGTAAGACACTAGTGCAGACAAGTGATGAGGCTATAGGATCTACATAATGTACAGTTACACTTTTAATATACATATTTGATACAAAAATTATAGCAGGAAAAGGACTCATTTGATTGTCGAATACAGTATTTTTGTACAGCATGAAACGCTCATTTCAGTTAATTATTTATCCTGTAGTAGTCATATCAGCTGTATAGGACTTCTATGGTATGTGTAAATGCAACCTGCCTTCAGACTAGCAATCAAATTAGGTCATTTGCTGGCATGAATATAGTCTGATGTTTGACTGTTCTCAGCTTTGGTATTTCAGTGACTGAATGCAGATGTCTGGCTCTTCATACTGCTTTATGCTTACTGATTAAACGCTGAGCAAAATAAAATGGTGGAGTGAGAAGCTGAAAATGAGCTAGTATCAGGATTACAAGCAGAGCACCTGCTGCACAGTATATAGTAAAGACTCTGCTCTCATATGGAAGGAAGCATTTTTGGAGGGAGAAGTCTGTCGGTGTTATGCTGCCCTGGAAGAGAAATGAAGACTGTCACTTTGCTGTTACAGTGGTTCTGAATCAGGAGTAAACACCACGACTGTCAGCTCTCCGATTTCTAAATTCTGTGTTAGGTGGTAAGGGTTGGGGCCAGTTTCCTAGTACCAGTGCCTTCTCCAGGGGGCTGAAGAGTCCGTACCTTGCGGTGCTGGGCACTACCTGGAACAGTCACCAGGCTAACATTAGCCCAGGGGCCAATCTTCCCTCTATTCCATCTAGCGTAAACAGAGAGCTGGGCTCCTCATCTGATCTGCCTTCAAGAGAAGCCTAACTTTAGCTGCTGTAAATGCACCTGGAAGGAGCCTTCCCAGGCTGAAGTTAGGTTTTGTGAATGTGCCCCTTCCTCCCTCCAGACCCTCCTCCCACCCAGTACATGCTGCAAAAAACACGTTGGCTAACCCAAATTATGAACGCGAACGTCAACGACAACGAACTCCATCGGGTTTTGGCTTGACTTTGCAGTTCAAATTAAAGTTTACAGCGGAGCGAGACCGAGTGAAAAGAGTAGTGAAGATGATGCAACTTTAATTAGCCAACCTCTTGTTTTGCAGTGAAGATGCACTGTCTGGCGTGTGCAGAGAGCACGTGTAGTTTTGAAGGCAGCTACTCTCAGGAATATGGAATAAACAGAACTACTTTCAACAAGTATTAACAGTTGCATAAAATGAATTTAAAAGTTTGGGGTTATCTGTGTATCAAGCAGCCTAAACTCAACAGCAGTAGAAAAAATATACATGAAAGATTTCCTCCCCCAAGTCACAGACTACTACGCTGTAAGCAGATGGTAGGTTTTGCTTCTTACTCCAAGTTTCTAGGAGTTCTGTTTTGTTTTTGAACTGGGGAACTAATTGATTTACCTCTTAAGGATATACAGAGCACTGGAACTGCCTGTGAGAGCATAACCAACAACACTGTATAAAATGTGAATTGGAAAGGAGGAGGCAGACTATTGGCACGTGACAAACGTTTTCACCCTGTGAAGCGGTTTAATGCACAAGTTTGGAAACCGCCATCACCGCGAGAGAGAGTTTGAGGTGGAGATGGTCTTGTTTTCATAGCTGGTAGACCAACCAAGCCAAACTAGTCTTTCTACTGTTCCGTGCACAATACTGAATATTTTTACAAGTCAATAGTTTACAATGCACCCTCTTTATAAGAAAATGTTAGATGCTTGTACCCAGATACTAATTAGATCTTGAAGGGCACTGCTCTGTACCACACAGAAAATGTGGCTCCCACAGATGGACTTTCTGAGGCGGGTGCAGTGTATGGAGTGGGTTGGGTGGGTAGGCAGTTTTTTATTTTTTGTTTTTCCAGGTAGGATCAGTTCAATTCCAGCTGACTGCCATGTTGATTTATTTATGGAAGTTATCTGACAAAAATAAAAACAAATTAAACCTTACCATGATGAAACTAGGGTTGTTTCTATTCCTCCAACTGAATGATGGGACGCTGACTTCCGGGATTTTCCCCGCGTGCAGCACTTCACAAGCACTGTGTGTATGGCCACTGAGAATCAAACGGGGATGAAACCACCATATCAACTAGAACACAGAAGGGTAAAGCACAAGAATTAAGTCATAAAGAGTAAAATGAGCTTAAACGCTTTTTTGCTCCTTCTAACAGAATGAAATTATTATGGTGATTCTAATATTCTTACAGGGTGTTTTGTGTAAACTCTTGATTTCCAATAAGGTGTGCATTGATACTGTAATATTAATCATACCCATTGCCCCCCATTCCAAATACGGGACATTCTAGGACCCTCATTACAAGAGAGACACTGAGGTACTGAAGCAGGCCCAGAGAAGGGCAATACAGCTGGTGAAGGACCCGGAGCACAAGTCCTACAAGGAAGGGCTGAGGGAACTGGGGTTGTTTAGGCTGGAGAAGGCTCAGGGGGCTACCTTATCGCTCTTTACACCTGAAAGGAGCAAGGAGGTGGTTGGTCTCTTCTCCCAAGCAACACGTGACAGTGTAAGAAGTAATGGCCTCAAGCTGCACCAGGGGAGGTTTTAGATTGGATATCAGGAAAAAATTCTTCAATGAAAGGGTAATCAGGCATTGGAACAGGCTGCCCAGGGCAGTGGTGGAATCACCGTCCCTGGAAGTGTTCAGAAACTCTGTACATGAGGCCATCAACAATCTACGCAGTACATAAAATACAAAATGCTAAACTGGAGGGGACAGCACTGCAGCAGACTTACTTAAGAGTACTGGGACTTAAAGCCTGTACCTGGGAAACCCAGAAGAATCAAGGCCATGATACTCTGGGGAGCAGTTCTAACAGGCAGCCTCTCAAAAGCCTCATTAGAGCAAGCGCAGCTGTGGTCTCTTTTGTCTCAGCTAGCACCCTTTCCAGAATGTTTTAATCTATAGATATCTACACTTGTGTCCCCCACCAATACTCAGGTTTCCAATAAATCAAACCTTTTGTGATGCTTCCCGAGACAGGACATCATATTTTTCTTTAAATGGGATGTTCTTCTCCTCTGGAGAAGCAGAATCTTCTCCAGTGCATTCAGCATCACTTTTCCGATAGAGAGGGTAATGCTAGGAGAAATTCAAAGCAAGGATCAGTTGTTAATGAGCCAGCCTTCCTGGAACAGTAATAAATATGCTAAAAACATGTCAAAGTGTTGCCTTACCCCACCTGTAACACACCTGTAGAAGGATGGGTTCTGAAGCTGGAAGCTTTTCCACATCACTGCATCTTTTGTTGGAATCATTTGGTTTCTGTGAATAAAATAAATCCATATGTATTGTCTTTATCTATGTGTACCATAGGAGCAAGGAGGGGAATTAAACAACAGCTACATTTGGAGGGGTGGGGTGTGCTACAAAAAGAATTTTCAGCTCGCAGTACAGTGTTTAAACAGTGTCCACTGTACAAACTTTTAAGAAGCTCTGCTGTGGACAGAAAGAGAAATACATTAATTCCCCTTTCTGTATATGCTGTAAATACGGCTGCAGTCTTCCTGAATGCAGGAAGCAGCAGCAGAATCTCACTGCACAAACAAAAGCAAACAAGATTTAGGGCAGCCCAAGAGACAGCAGTTAAGAGCCTGGCAATTTTTCCACTGGGAGCTGGTTTCCTGATTGACTGCCAGTGCAGTCAGTCATGCTGCCTACTGCGTATCCAGTCAGCCTGTGAAAAAGGGAGGAGGAGTGAAATGCAAGCAGCAATTGGAATTGATGAAAAAATTACTACAATTAAAATATTACCAGGAGATCAAGACAGGACTCCAGCTGAATCAGAAAAGCAAAAGAATAGGCTAGCTTGAAAGATACAAAACAGAACAACATTCATAAATATAAATGCAGGGATTGGTACGTATTGTAAGTCAAAGGGAGGGCTACAGAACTTCTGCCATTCCTTGGAACAAGGGAAATGACACCCTCTGTTGGGAGTGCTGACAAGGAAGTTAACACCATTAAAGCAAAACAAGACAGTTAACAGGTAAAAATGTTAAGAGACAAATGATTGGTAACAAGCTGCAATGTGAATATTAATTTTTCAGGATAGTCTTAGTTACACCCTGACTGTTGCTGCAGTATCAGTATTCCCACTGCAGCAGCCAAGCTGCTGGCTATAACTGGATCTTTAATAAACCCTTACCTGCTGGGAGCAATTCAGTTTGTGAGAAAGCGCCACAAGCTTTGCCTCTGTGGTACGGCAGAGAGTACAGCCATCGCCCTCCATGGCTACACTGTTCACCAGGACAAAGCTGGAAAATACCAGGGAGGGGGCGAAGGGAAGCAGGGAAGACAGGAAAGCATTTGCTATTCATGCACATGTGTGGGATAAGCTTCAGTTCATAAAATGCAAGTATTCTAAAGTCAGGCACAGCTCAACAGAACAGCTTCTGGAACCACGTACTGTAAATCCTCTTTGGAGTGTCCATATTGTAGCTGGTTTTCTACCTGATAAGCTGCTTCATGAGTTGTTTATTAGGCTGCATAACATACTATATGCTAGGCTTCATGTTTACATCTCAAGATCTTTTTATAACAAATACTCAAGTGGCATTCCAGTGGAACAGTAGAAGCCACTAAGCTGAATTCTGATGGAACAGAAAACTTGCTTCTCTCCCCACACACATTTTAGACTTCAGAGACATAATTTTCAACATTCAGTTTCTTCAGAACAACTGAAAAGCAAACCAACGCTGCGTGTGGCTGGCTCCCCTGAACAAACTTAGCTTTGTACTTTGTGGTCTCTCACACAGAAAACAGGATTTTATTTGTAATCAGTTTAGATTTCTAATCAATTTAGAACTTGTGCCACAAGATTGATACCTGTTTAATCACTCAGGACCCGAGATAAATTCCCACTTCAATTCAGTATGATTTATTGACATAAATGAACTGAATGCTTCCACTTAAAGAGATGCTGTTCAAAACTAAAAAAAACACCTTAATTCTTTTTTAGCAAATTTTGTACCACAAGTTTGTTGTAAAAGAGTTTGTTTAGGACTTTCATTAATAATGCAGTTTATCTGTTAATGAATATGATACCAGACATACAGTCAGCAAGTGCATGCAAGAATTCTGCTGCGCTGTTTTATCAGAGGGGACAGGGAGATATTCCTTAATATATATTATTTAAAACAGCTGAAATACATATCCAGGGGACCCTGCACCATCTGCATGATAAACAACAGTGTTACACTGAGCAGTCACAAAGCTCTTCCTAAAATGACACACCTTTTCTAGACCTGTTCAGAATATCTTTAATGCTTGCTTAATTAGGGGAACCTGTGCAAACCTGTAGGTTTTAAATCCTACATGTACGTGAGTCACTATAACCTGATGGCACACATGCCAAATGAAGGGAAGACTCGTTGCCATTCTGCATGTATCTGAGGTTTAAAGACAAATGCCTTTCCACAAACCCACTATTGCTTTCCCTTATAGAGTTCCTGCCTCGTATCTACAGCCAACTAAAGGGGCAGAGGGCAGGCACTGCAGCCAGAGACATGACAAAGCTCTGTAACACGGTTAAAACCAGCTTGTGCGCTATTACCCCACCCTGTGGAGAAACTGTGCACAACCAGCTATGTTCCCAAATCACTCAGTTAAGTTCTGCAGACTAAAGCAGTTACTAAAATTAATGAAACTTTTAACTTGCAAGTACAGAGGGGATTTGTTTGCGTTTCTTTACTGAATCCTATTTGTCTGTTATGTTTACAGCCATGGGTCAAAACCAGCTTCAAGGAAGTAAAAAAGGTAAAACAAATTATTTTGTCTGGACTCCACAATAGTTTTTCCATTTAAAAAGATTTGTTCCAAGTTGCCCTGCTCAAAGTACAGCTTCCACTCCATACCAAACTGTAGGTTTGTACAAAGTGTTTCATGTTTAGCATATCATGAGCTAGATACAAAGTTGAAAAAAAGGCTCTAAGTTAAGCATTTCCATACTATTTCTTTAGAAATTGCACTTCCAGCTGTTATCACCCTGGTCTGCTAGCTCAGAAATCACTACTCTAGACATTAAGATAAATATACAACTATACTCACTTTATTCCTTTTCGAGTTATTAGCTTTCCTGAAGTAAAGTTGAAAACCTTTCCAAACCGGTTTACCTTGTAAGTTGTCATTCTGTGTCACAGAGCAAAAATACAACTGAGGTGAGAAACTGGCATTGTAAATCATCTGACGCAGTTGCTTTAGAGTTTGTACACCACTTGTGCAGCTTGCTGCTCCATTACCTAGATCACATTCATTTGCTTATAACTCCAGCATCCAGGGATGCACCAACACCAGTCCCACCAGTGTAAGCACAGCCATTGTACAGAAGTACAGCAGAGCCAAGGCACTTACATTCTTCTGTGTCGAGGTATTAAGAAAGGAAATATGCTCAAACTAAACACTTCTCTGACAAGGAGGCCCAACACAAGATAAAACAGCTTCCAAGCTTCTCTGCCAATACAGAAAGACCAGCTCTGAAAACTTCACATATGCTCAGAGAAGCTTAAAAGTAGCCTGAAGCCTGTTCTGAAATTTACTCCTAGGGTGTATGTGCACAGATGGATACCTTTAAAGGTCTTGCTCTAAGTCACAAACCCTTCTAATTTGGTTATGATCAAAAATATTCCATCTAAGCATACAAGAGGTTACTCATACACAAAACCTGTTACAGTACGCATGCTGACATTTCATTCTTGGCACTTGCATATTCCTTTCACTGACAAGACTTACTCGTAATGAAATCCAATGTCATGATTCCCAACAACAACCACCAGCTCAGTGGAAGCTGGCAACTTAAACATTTTCTGAAATCTCCTGACATCATCTGCCCATGCCTGTATGAAAAAACAAATGGAGAAATTAATGCTGTTCAACAGTTCCAAAGGGTTTGTGTGGCAAGGTTTTGGTAGCAGGGGGGCTGCAGAGGTGGCTTCTGTGAGAAGATGCCAGAAGCTTCCCCTGTGTCAAACAGAGCCAATGCCAGCCAGCTCCAAGAGACCTGCCACTGGCCACAGCTGAGCACATCAGCAATGTGTAGTGCCTCTGGGATAACAGATTTAAAAAGGGAGGAAAATAACCCTGGCAACAGCAATTGCAGCTGTGCGAATATGCGAGAGGAACAGCCCTGCAGACACCAAGGTCAGTGCAGAAGGAGGGGACAAGATGCTCCAGGATTTTCTTGAGGTTTCTCAGTACCCTACTCTGATTTGATTGGTAATAAATTCATTTCCCCAAGCCCATGACAGCAATTGGTGAATAGTCTCTCCATGTTCTTATCTAGACACTTTTTGTTGGATTTCCTCTCCCCCATCCAGATGAGTATGGGAAGTGATAGAGGGGTGGGCACTTGGCATCCAGCCAGTCAGCCCAACACAAGTATGTAGCATAGATGCACACACAGAGATGTTTACATTTTATAAGTTTCACGTGAGAGGAAAATGTGTCAAGACACTACTAAGAACAAAGGAGAATCACAACATTTCAACTTCTGTCTAAAACACCAAAAACATCTTCTACCAGTAGGACAATTGTAGTAATATCAACCAAAGCCTTGCATACCTAGTCTGCTTTCTTGTGTCATCTATTTCTTCAAGAAATCCTCATTTTTTGAAATAAAAGAGCTGTTGATGCCATACCTGAGGTAAGCTCCATTTTCCTTCATCGAAGACATCTCCCAGAATAAAAACAATATCTGGCTGCAGTAACCATAAAGCCGTTTGGAAAGACCTCTCCATTTGCCATTCCCTGAAAGGAAAAGACAGACCCAGATATCACTCCTGGATCCTCTGCTCTGAGCACACGAAAACAGCCTGGCAGGAATGGGAAGATGGCATCTCCACACTGAGAGTGCTAATATGAAATTCAAGTTACACACTCAGAAATCAAGTTTAAGTACAGTCAGTGACTACCTGGTGGGTATTTCTACCACAATACAACAGGCCCAACTTATGCAAGAAGTAAGACCAGCTTGTTTATTTTTCATTACAATTCCATAAAGCAGCAATTAATCAGAACAGTGAATTATTGCTCATGGTTCACCATGTTATTGTTTCTGCAGCAAAAGTTTATAATGTTTATCTTATACTATAAACTTAGTACTTTCTGTCAGCATTCTGCTTTTTCTTTTTTGGACTAACAGAAACATGGGTTTGTAGACATAGGATTAGATTATCCTTGGTTTTAAATGGGATTGTTGCCTCTGATTCTTCTGCTACAAACTTCTGACCAGCTACCTTATCTCTGCAATTAAAGGTATTAACAATTGAGATATCCAAGTTATCTTGGATGCCTCATTTTTAAGGCATTTTATCAAACAGTTACATACTGGAAAAGACTTCCTGACCCATCAAAAATCCTCAGGCATCTACACCCACATGCTACCTGAACATTCAAGACTCCTCTGCCTCAGTAAGCTTCATTTATTAACCTTTCCAACACTGGTTTATTACCCAGCACAGATCCAGATCGGCAAGTCAGAGGCAGCATTCACATGTCTTAACAAACACCACATCAGTTTAAACATTGGTCCCATTAGCTACTATTAAAAACTCTGAAACCAGGAGATTGTTAAAGAAAAAAATAATTATTGTTACCTTCTTAGTTTATCCAGCCAATGCCCTTTGATTTCACCAAGTAGGTGAGTATCAGCTAAAATTATGGCCTTTAGGACTGAAGCTGAAGTCTCTTTTTTACTCGTATGAGCTCCACCTTTCACTTCCGGCCATCGGCATTGAAAAATTACCACATAATAAATTAAAACTTCACAAAATATTAACACTGAGCTGACATAGCACACAAGTTTCAGCGGGAAACAGAGCCTCTTCTTTAAAAGAAGATTCTTCACAGTGGTTGAGCTAGAACTCAGCATTGCAGTACTGGCATAAGACTCTTTCCCAATGGCCCAGTTCTCCTCTCAGGTGAAAACGTTAGGGGTTAGTCAAAGGATCATGTTGGGCTTCATAGCAGTACAGAATCCCTGTAGATAAAATCAAAATAAAGTATTCATTAAGCCAGCATTCCCTGTGAAAAGCTGCCATGTAAGGCCTACAGAGTTAGATTTGGAAATGCTAAATTAACCTAAAAAGCAAAGTTGGTCTTCTCCTTCAAGTACACAAATGGCCACACCACTGAGCGCAGAACTGCACTCTCTCCTTCCAGGACCAAGGCAACCAGTTTAAAGCCAGCCTGGATCTTGGTGCATGATGCTTTTTTTAAAAACTAGACAGTGAAACCACTGTAACTAGGGGTCACAGGCAGGTAAAGATAGATCTTAGCTTCAGTAGCAGAACATGAGGATGCATATCAGCCTGGCAATGCCACATACAGCCACTTTCTGGCACAAATCACATAACAGGACTACATCAAATCAATGCAATCACCACCTTTAATGCAGCTCGTTGCAATAATCTCAAAGAACCAAAAGCAATTTACTATCACAGAGCAAGTTTACCAGAGCTTTCCAGGAATACACGCATGGGTACCTGACTAGTTAACTGTCAGCTTAACTGACATAACTGCCCCATTTATAACAAGGGAAAAACAATATCTAAGCTTCTAGAAACGGAAACTATATAGCTAAAGAAAAATATGAGGAAAGTAAGCTGAAGTTGGTAAGCTTGTTGTATTTACTGATTTCTTCCACCTTGGACAGTTCATAACCTAAACAAGGAACTTGGTTTTCGAAACTACAATACTCTTCTCTGTCATTTTAAAGGCTAATCCAAAACGTATCGCTTCACTCTGATAAGCCACAATTGTAACAAGGCTCATTGCTTGCTTCTCTTGTTTACAGGCATTAAACAAAAACTCATTATTCCTGGTGTAAGGAGGAAATACCCACACTTGCACAGTTCTGTTTCTTCTACAGTCCTTGGCAGAAACACTTTCACAGTGTAAGTGGCAACAAGAAAAACAACTATCACACCCAAGTGGACCAGGATACTCGCCCTTTACTTTCAAGTAATATTACTCAGGTTCAACACACACCCTCTCAGGGTTCCAAAGAATCACTTTTTAAAGGTAAACTGTAGCATGGTCATGGCAAAGAAGCCTCCAGAAGATGTTACTTCACATGCTCATGAACCAACTTGTAGATAAATCCACAAAGAAAAGTCTTGTTACCCAACCAAGAAGGGGATTGCAATTCTGCTTTCTACAACAAATTCTGACATAGGACTAATACCCAAGATGTTACCAGTTACTGAACACAGCACTAAAACAGTGATTAGCAGCCAATTTTCATCTGAACTAATTCTGATTAGAACTGTGAATACTCAGTACCTTTGATCATTCAGACCCTAAGTGTTAGTCATACTAGGACAAAACTACTGAACAACACAGAATCTTAGATCTTTTCTAAAATCCTGGTCTCAGTTACATGCAAAACACAGACCAAAACTTAAATTGCTCTCCTGTCCTATGCCCTAGCCCATTTGACTGATGTCTCATGGAAATCAAAAACAGACACGTGATTATTATCTTATTTTTCCAACCAAAATATCTATTTGATAATAGCCCCTTATTTTCAAACATGAGTTTCCTATATCACCACTACAAAGTACTTATTCGAGACAAAGAACCATTAGTCTGCATCATGTAACATTTCTAGTATGCATTATTTAACATTAGCATGACTAATACTTAATTGCATGCAATTCAGTTCTAGCTAAACTTTGTTCAGCAGGAGAAAGCCACTGGCCAGACGTCACAATTTCACAACACAGAAGAACTACACATAAAGGCTGATTAACTTGTTTAATATTAATCTCATCTGCACTTTAACTGGCAATAAGGAGGAACAAGATCTCATCTGTACATCTCACAAGGCGAGATTAAAGCAGAAACGTCTGTTCAACAGAGACAGCAACAAGGACAAAGAGACACGCACATTCCTAACTAAGCACACAAATTCCTATGGCCTTATCCTGCACAAACAGCACCTATCCCAGAATTTAGAAGTAGACTTTGGTAGTCCTAGCCTGTCTACTCTTCCAACAAAAATAGGACTAATTTGAACAGCAAATGCCAGTAAGTTTTTTAACTTGCATTAGGCATGTATAAAAAACCAGACCTCTAAAACCAAAAAACCCTATGATTCTTCTTATTCACAACCTACACAAAACTTAATACAAATAAAACCTGCCATTTTCATATCAGCATCTATGCATCCTCTAAAAGCTCTTCATCACATTTTTCACACATCAAATTCCTTCAGAAGCTGCCCAAACACCTAGAGAGGCAGCAAAACCCAGTGCTACAGATCAGTGGGGAGAAAAAAACCAAGCAGATCTTCAGAAGCAAAATGATTCCATCAAATGCAAAAAACAAACCCAAAAACTGCAATTAGTAGAAAATAAAAATATCTTCAAGGCAAAACTGTCATTTTCAGAAGTCACAAACAGGAACTGACACAATCAAAAGCACAGAGCCAGTCATTTCTACACACATTCCCTGTCCCCAGCCTTTCTGCTACATAGCTGTTGCTATTTTGGGAGTTGTGCCACAGATGTGGAAGATGCCAGAGGTCTCCTATCTGCACCCCATGTTTACAGCTTTCCTGATGGTGAAAGAAGAAAGAGGAAAGAGATAAAAAATGAAAATGAAACCACAGAAAGTCAGAGATGCAGAATGAGCTGAAAGACATTTACTTCTGGCTGACAGAAATCCCTGCCTACTTCTCTCTGCCACCTGCCAGCCCGGCGCTGCTTGCATCCCAGCTGACCCCTTTTCTCAGGATTGTGGCTGTACATCAACATAAAAACAGTTTAAATAGAAACCACATGCAGTAGTAATCCGACTCTTCCATACGGGTACCCAAAGACCAGAGACTCGCATCTTCTCATGTATCATGGCAAGGTCAGAAACAATGCTGCCAGACTGCATGCACGCTGCAAGATGGAGCTGTGGTTCTGCATGTCACTGCACAATACATTGCTACACCTCCTGCTTGCACAGGTTGATTACTAAGGTTAGACTAGAACCTGGTTTCTTACTAGAGCTTGAGGATCTCAGTTATGAGACTGAAAGATTTCTCACTGCTTCTTGTTCTAAATACACGGCAGTGGCCTGACCCAAAGCTGATTTTTAGAAGTTTTAAAAGCTCATCACAAAGCTGAGATCAGTATCTTCAATGTATTATTTTAAATTGTTTGGGCAGAAAAAATACTCTGTAATGGCAAACAGCAAGTGTCTGCTAGTCACAACAATTTGTATTCAGTCAGTATATACATTCTTTAGGCAGGAGAGAAATAACTTTCAGCTCTTCCTCACCTACATGTTTTAAGAATCAGCCTGCACAACATTTAAAAATCAGCCTGTGGACAATGACAATTACTGATTGATTTAATAATGTCACCAAAGCTTAAGCATACTAGAAGTATAAATTTATATATCACAAAACTGTGGGGAAAAAATACTCAAGTGACTAGTGCTCAAAATAAAAAGGTTTGGTACTTTTCTCCTCCATCATTTATGGTTATTTTGCTTACTATCAAATATTAAGATACATTTTTGCATTTAAAATACTTCCATCATACATGCTACTCTGCTGATTCTCATCTGCCAAGGTTACTGGCAACACAGACTTGCATCACTCCTCCTCTTTCCCTTTCCTATCTCTATTCAGAACCAAGAACGAACCAAGGGAAAACTGACAAAATTATCTATATCCAGACCAGGAAGCAGGTACATCTGGAGCTTTACCCTCACTCTTGGTGAATATGCAACTCTGAAAACCTCATATGCTGTGAGGCCCATTTACTCATTAGCTTGCAACTACATATAACTGCCCTAACAGAGTGGGATACAAGAGTCCCAATCCTACTCCTAGTTCCAGTCCTATCCGTAATGAGCATGCAAGTCTTTTTTACTAAGCAAAAGAAGCTGTGCTGGGTTATAAGCAAGCTTAGTATTTCTAAACTCACAATAAAGTTTTCCCTCAATGCTCCCATCACAATGTCACAAAGGTACAGGTTTGCAACTTCCAGTCAAATATAGTTCTATAATGTAACTACGTTAAACTTTTGCAAAATGCAGTAACAAACAAGTTTAGGTTCAAATCTCACAAGGTTTCCCTTCTGCAGGGTACACCTGCACACAGAAACAGTCTCTTATCATTCCAAGTTCATTCTTTAAAGTAACATGACATTTCTACCTTGTGAACTGTGACCCTGCATTCCTGTTTCAGCACTTCAAATATCTCACTCTTTAATAAAATAAGGGCTTCTGATAAATTCTGGTTTGATACTGCAAGATACTGTCTCATCTTTCTGAACACACTTTCCAATTCTAAACTGTAAATCTTTCCTTCATCCACAAATTTTAACCTATTTTTGTGATTAAAGAAAATCTCCAAGCAGGGATTTAGCATTTTTCTTTTAAGAAATGCGTTTTGGGAAATCTCTTTTAAGAAATCTTCTTTTAAGAAGTATTTTAAGAAATCTTTTAAGAAATCTTTGAAGAAATCCCTAAATTTGTAATAATTTAAAGACAGAATTAATTTGTGTCTGCACTGGCACATCCTTAGAGCTGAAATTCATAAAGACTGCCAAATCTACACATCTACTTTGATCATATACAGTTTATAAAAAAGGATAAATTGGGAAATTCTTCAAAACAATACTGAGATTTTATCATACTGCCATAAACACCCACAACCACTCCTGCAATGGACAAGCTCTACAAGTGTGAAAGAGAGAGGTTTTGAAACTTGGTTGAAGTTATACAGACCACAGTTTATTTTAAAACCACATAAGCAAAAAATCAAAGGCACAAAATACAAAAACATTCCAGAGCAGCTTCCCATATTAAGATCATATTACTGAATCCATAATATTATCAAAATGTGATATTACATAAGCCATGGTGGGTTTAAATGTTGCAATAAGTATAAAAAACTGTGGAAAATCTACTTGCCATTAATCAGTAGTTACAAATGTGTTGTAAAAGGAAGTCCATATATCACACTTATTTGTTTCAAGCACTTTTCATACTCATTATTCAGTTTCACAGATTCCTGTACAGCATGCTTTAGATCTTCTACCTCTTCAAAAAAATCCTAGAAAGACCCAAAAACAGTCACTTTAAAGTTTCTTTGAAAGGCATTCTCAGTAACAACTAGTCAGTATTTCAGCTGTTCCCAAGTTCAAAGACACTTTCTGTATCTTTATTAATATATGGTTGAGTTGTGCAATCACAGCTATGACAAGATACAGCAATCAACTCTGACCTTATGTAATAATCTAGAACTTTGCCCTGAACACACGATACAAGCAGAATTAAAGTTATTTTAGAGCCATTTAGAGTTATTATACAGCCAAATAATAAGAAATATTAATTAAGAGAACAAAAAACATGTTACTTTATCAGAAAGCTACAAAATGTCAGTCCAAATGACAGTCCAAAATGACAAAGGAATCGTGTCTAACTCATCTGTGCAAAACTATAGCTACATGTGCCGAAGTCAGCCAGTAGCAGATAACACAACAGTAACTCTGAAGACCTGAAAGTTGCAAGATTATATAAAAGGGACAACAAGCAAGGAGAGAGATGAGGCAATTAAACTAACGTGAGGATGTTAGCATTTGAAGAAGACAGTACTGAATAGTTTTAAGATTTAAAAATGGGTACCATATTTAGACCTAGAAAGATATAAAGTATTTTTAGACCTTAATTGCTTTGTAACTTGCTATTATTCATTTAGAACTTGAAGTACAACTACATTTTGTTAATGAATATCTTATTTCAGAATAGGATCTATTATTTATGGTTACACTCTGTTAAAAAGTTTGATTTACATAATCCAAAGGGTAAGATTGATGATGCATTAAACAGCCTGAAATTGATAACACTATCCAACAGGTTCAACTGGCTTAGACAAAAACAATTTACAACAAAGGAAGGAATGAAAAAGAGCAGTATACAAGGGTACACAGACTATAAGGAGACAGTCCAATAAGCCACAAAATCCAAACCCTGTTGAAATTCACATCAGCCTACGTGGTTTCACTTTCTCATAGTTTTCCTTTTCAAAGCACTCCCCTCTGCCCTCCTTAAGCTTACAGTTTTAGCAGAGACATAATTTTGATATGTTTAAGTAAGAAAACAGCTTTTCTCTCACTGACATAATAAAACAGGAGATCATTCAAAAGTGATCATTCAAAAAATATTATCTCTACAAATGTCTGCTGTAATGAATTAAGCCTGTTACTAAGAGTTGTAATTTCAATGTTGTAATGACCTGAGGCAACTAATCTCTAATGAAGGAACCAAATTGTCCAAACACCAAAAATAAATCAATAAATAAATCCCTATGGAAATACACACCCATTTAAAACACAACAAAATCAAAAATATTACACTATTCCTCTTCCTTAGCCAAACAGTACTGTAGGACATTAATGTTTCAAGGAGTCATTAATTTCCATTTCTTTCTCTGAATGTTATAAATTCATGCACTTTGCTTGATAACAACATATGTTCAGCCTAAAGATAAGTTTCAGTTCAGGCAGAAAAGTTCATTTTTTTAAAAAAAATCACCCATTCTTAAATTTGTCCCAAAATAAATTACCTTGTCTAATACAGCTAATTGATTTTTTAGTGCTCTCCTTTCTGTAGACAACTTCTCTTTTTCTTTCTTCAGCTTTTTAATCTCCTTCAACAATAGCTCTATATTCAAATAAAAAAATATAGACTTCAACCATTACAGTCAACCTCCCCCTCATATGAATCATATTACAGCTAAAAAGCTGCCTACATTTTGTATTAGAAAATTATGGTTCAGCTTTTTAAAGTATTTTCTTCATAAAGTGATTTATCCTTAAAAATCGGCCCAACACACTCCCAGGTACTATGAAAGGTAACAGGATCTGTCAATTGGAAAATCTGAATCTGCCAGATTCTTAGAATGTGGCACTATTCTACTTTAAAAATCCACAAAACATACATCATGTGCCACAATTACCTTTTCCTGACTTATGAGAGGGTCACATTAGCTCTTGCTGACAGCACACTTCCTGAAAATTATGCCTACATTATACCATCTCTTCTATCTCTTTTTTATGCTTTGAAGTAGAACAGAATTGCACCTTAACTTGTGGATTTACTTATGTGAGGAGGAACATGTTCAAACCAGCACCGTCTGGGTTTGTCCCAGATTTTAAGGCTAAAAACAGGTTCTTTTGTGTATCAGTGTCTGAAAACCAAAGAAGGGAAGAGCAAACATTATCACTAAGAGATCTGCATAGATACAGCTTACTAGAATAAATAACAAATAGTACTAAATAGAGCCATGCACTCCCACCCACGATTACACCAACATACCAATTTCAGAAAAAGAGAAAAGCAGCAAACACTTATTTTTATCACAAACAAATGCAGAGCTGGATCCATAGAGAGGATATTAGTTATGAGATGCTATTTTTACATTGCAGGTTTTCAAAAATGAAAAACATTTTAGATATAGTTCGTTAAAGCAGAAGAAATTCCCTGGTGTGCGTGCCTCTGGATCAGAAGCAAAATGCTTCTCTGACAGGCATAATGGAAGGAACACCATCAGAATTAACTGTACCATTACCTAAACATTTACTGCAACAGGGTTCCCTCTTTTTAGAAATGTCCCTGGGAGATGTTACTTCTCCTTCTGCAGTTCGACTTCTTTTTCCAGAAACAGCACTAGCTCTCCAAGAAACCTTTTTACGTTCTAGTTGCTCAATTCTTTGCTTCTGCTCTTGAAGATTCTGCTCTAGCTCATGAATTTTAATCTGTCAAGAAACTAAAAATTTTTTAAAATGCATAGAACAAACACAGGTCAATCGAATACAACTGGAAACATAGCCCAGAAGCAAACCTAGAGCTTTTAGTTGCTGCCTTAAAACTATATTCATCCAAAGGGTCTGAAAGGAGGAAAAAAATACAGCAAGTGAAGCTTTGCATACATAAAAACATTTTAAAAGAATCTGATGCTGCGTATATGCTTGCAAGGCAATATAAATGTACATTCACAAAGATACTGAATGTTTCTGCATGATAAAGCATACTTTTATAGCAGCAACTGCCAACTTCAAAGCACATGTTCTAGACTCCCCGGAAGAAGTAAGACTGGCCAGCTGTACTGCTCCATCTATGCCGAAAGAGGCAATACCCACTTGAAGCTTCTTGATCACTCTTAGCCACGCCACCCTACCTCTGCTCCAGTTACGATGCTAGTCTCTATGAAGCCAACAGATCTTGCTAGCTAACAGAAGACTATTTGCCTTCATTTGGTTAGCTTAATGCTGGATTTCTAAGATAAATCAGCTTATGAAAGGCAGAAAAATATCAGAGCTGGTACAAAAGAGGTCAGAAAATGCATATTCAGTTAAGAAGAAGGGGTAGGTAGATAAGTAAAGGAAAAAGCAAGAAAAGGGGACACAGCTGTCAGTTACAGACCAGTGACCGAGTTCACTTTCAAAGGAAACTACAGACTACTTTCTGTTATCTCAATGACACAGGAAATAAAGATTATAAAGAAAACCATGGTCTCATTTTACAAATATAAGAATTATTTTCCAGTCTCCCTAAAAGCTTAAGTTTAGCTTACTTGATAACATTTCCTACAAATTCTACTTACAGTGAGATTGTTAATTGCTTCCCTTTGCTGCTGGTTTGTTTTGATTTCTTTAATGTAACGTTTCTGTAGCTCATGATACATCTGAAGCAGACTAAAACAGAAGAAATGTGCAAATTGCAATAAAATATAAAAGCCAATGAAAACGTGCATCCTTTATGACAAAAGCATTAGAGGGCCTATAGCGATTACTTGGATTATAGCTGTACTGTAGCAGCTTGTAACAGAAATATTTAAGATGGGTATGAATGAAATGCCACCAGCAACACAGAAACAGAAAGCACCAGAAAAAAAAGCCAGCAAAGCAAGAGTTAAAAAGAATGGTCTGCATGATGGCAAAGAATCCCTTTCACTCAGCCAGACTGAGGACCCTGTTGTTTCTGTCTAGCCCACATGGCCACGCTCTGATTAAACCTCAGTATGAATAACTCAATGGAAGACCTGTACACTAATGACAGGAGGGGCGGCAATGACTTTGCAGCATGTCACATTTATCATTCCTCTCCCTGTTAGCACAGCAGGAATAGCAAAAGACTCCTCCTAAAGGATATAAAGCAGTTTGTCCAGAGCCTAATTTCTTGCTTAAACCACGACACCACCAATCAAGAACTCATGATGAGGATTCATGAGGCAGCATCCCTAGCTCTCTGTGTTGCACAAAACATCTCATTGCTTCCGTGTGACTGTGAGGATACGAGTGAAAGAAATGTATAAGAAAATGAGTGCGAGGGGGTAAAATCAATGTAAAATAAACAACTTTGGGATATTATCTTTCCCTTTGATAATATACTGCATCAAGTTCTGCTACATTAATTTGTTACCACATTGTATGGCATATGTCAGGCCCATAATGTAACTGATGAGCACGACATTTTCCCTATTTTATGAGGAATTTAGATAAGAGCTGGCATTCACACTAGGCCATGGCTACAGACCACAAGCAGGATGGTAATACAGAATAGTGCAGAACAGCTTTGTAAAAACACATACAAATAGGTGCTAGAGAAAAAGCTAAGTCAGGCTGTCCAAGTGCAAACTAATACAAAGCAGGTCCAGCACTAGATTCAAAGAGAAACTTAGATTTCTTCCACATAAGCATCTAGTTAGGCATGCATTTCAAGCCCACAGCTAAACACCCAGCCTTCCTATGCAGGTTTGCAAAGAGAGCCTGGCATACTGTAAAAAAAATAAAAAATAAAAAATAAAAAAAAAATAAATAAAAAAGGGCCTTCTACAACCACCTAAAGCAAACCCGAAAAACAGGGTGCTTGAAATCAAAAGCAGTAGGGACTGCCTAACTTCTTCAGAGTCACAGCCCATTTCTTAAGTGGACACAAAGTAACTTTCTAACAAATGGAGCAGCCTCTTTATTTCCAAGTCAAGTCATAGGTAGGCCAACATTTTATGTAGCATGCCCAGTTGTTAAAATGTTTCAGTATGTATTTTTTCAAAGCAAAAAAGTATCTTTTGCATCAAAAAAGCTGTTAAGAAAGCTTATTTCTAGCACTAATTGGCAATCAATGGTAAATTGTGGCTCACTTCCAAAAATCAAGTAGACTGAAAACAAGAATCACTTATCTAGCTTATTTTGAAAACAGCACCATCCTATAAATTGTATACATACATAAAACTGAGCTATAAAACCGAATGAGCTAAGAAATCTCCCACAAAATAGAGAAAGAAATTACTAGGTTAAAAATCTGCAAAAAAGATCATGTGTGCACGCACACTACGGAGCTCCCTTGGCTCATTCAGATTTTTGAAATGAAGGATTTGACAAAGAAATACATTTTGTTCTTTGTTTACTTCTAGCTTCAAGTTTAATCTAAGATTTATTATTTCCTTTTAAAATGTAAATAAAGCAATCTTCTGCTGTTTAAAAGGCTGAAAGCCACTTCCATAACAGTTAACAAAAATTCATTTGACAACCATGAAGAAATATTCTACCCTATGGAGAACATTTACCTCTGTGAAGACGCAGTTTTCCAAGAACTCACCTGACACTGTCACCCTCTAGAATAAGATCCTTCCTGTATGCACCCTTGGGCCATAAATGGGTTTCTGTTTGAACTTGAACACTTAATTGAAATAAACAAAACAGCTTAATAAAATCACATTTTACAATTTTAATTGGATCAAACATAGCGACTGAAAAAGCCTGTTACTTTTCAGCTTGCTTTTAGAGTACAAGTTTTAACACAGAACAACACACACACCAAAATTTACACTTAAAAGTTGTGCAAACAGGTACTCAAATCCTGCGAGGACACTCGCCAATACACTAACACTATAGTTTCTCAAGTCTTAAGCTCCTGGTTTCCAAATCTTTTAAACAGTATTGATGCACTTTAACTATCTTACTACTGTATGGTATAAAAACAGTCTAAAACTCTGAAGTCAGGCAGAGGTAGCACGTTGGCTAAGCGGCGATATAACTTACTGACATTAAAACTGTTTCTTTCACTACAACAATGAGTCTTTACAAGTTGCCCAGCCATCCTTTGCTCCTTTACACACTTCCAGCATCATCCATCTCCACCATCCTGTTCACAGACAGCCCCTCAGAATACAGAGAGCAGGTGTGGCCTCATTCATCTGAAGAGTATCAAGACAAAAAATCCTGAAATACGTATTCCTTTTGACCCAGAAAGAACAATTCTTACTCTCTGTGTGTGCCACAGTCACGTATTAACCGCTGCAGATGCAGTTTTTCTTGGATCTGACCCAGATTCTTTTCTAGCTCCTTATTTTTTACATGCAGTTTTTTCAACTTCTTGACTAACTGTTCATTTTCATCACTGAGCTGAAAAGGAAGAGAATTTAAAAAAGAAAAATAAGATATTTTCTGATCAGGTATTAATTAAGCTGATAACATTTCAGGTTAAAATTATCTCCTTTAAGCTTCATTATGATTATCTTAAACTATAGAAATATATAAAGAAAAACAGCATAAAAAGTAATTGGCTTCAAACGTCAGGAAGAACTAAGACACAGCTGCTTTAACATACGTATTAAATGCTTCTACTGCAACTTCGCAATTTATTAGTAAATGATAAGGCTAACTGGTTTTGTACTAAAAAAGTCATAGAGACAAAACTTACAAGTCTCAATTACATTTCTAAGCATCATCTCTTTTTAACCTCACAGAAGCCAAAAGACTGAGCTACAGCTGCACTAGCAGAATTTCTTGCCTGCAGTGGCTGAATGTCGTCCCAGCAGCACCTGTCACTTCATCGACGACCCAAACACAACCGACTTCACTGCCCTAACCTGCAGCGTAACAAGTACAACCGATGCTACCGACCGGTACTCGGCCAACAGAAGGAAAACTACCAACGACAAACCGCTTAAGATACTGTAAGCGTGAGCTCTGCACGCGACGGCAACGGCAAACACAGCCGAGCACAGCCCCGTTGTGCCCGAGCATTCCCGTGGCGTGTCCGGAGAACGGGAAGCTGCCCCGCGACCCGGATCCCACTCACTTGCAGGCACCTGTGGACGGAGGGCAGGGCCATGTGCTGCCGGAGGGGCTGAGGCCCGCTTGCGCCCTTCCGAACGCACGCACGCACCGCCCCGCGGGACCCAACCGTAAAAGGTCCCCACGAAGCTGCCGGAATCACCGCCTCACGGCTCTCAAGCGGGCGCCTGGGAAACCACAGCCCATCCGGACAGGCTCTGAGCAGTGTACGTCACGGGCGAGCGACCGCTCTCGGTCAAGGGCCCTGCCTGCACCACCACCCCGTTGCCAAGGAAACGGCAGCAAGCGAAGCACCGACCGCTCCGCCCGCAGCCTGCGGGAGCGGGGAGGCGGCGGCAGAGGCAGCGCCCTGCCGGGCACGTCTCCTCCCTCCGCTCCCGAGCAGCGCGGTAGGTGCCTGAGCAACGGGCTCTGAGCACTGCTGAGGCGGGGAAGGGCTCACGCCGCTGCCCGCCCTGCGTGTTTTCTCTCCCGTGAGGTAGAACTCACCCACCCGGCCTGCACCGAGAGGAATCCTGACCGCGCTGTGGGTGCTCCCGAAGCAGCTTGACTGTGCCTGTGAGAGCTGGGAACAAAGGGTTAACATCGTGCCTGCTTGCTTAAGCAGTCGTTGTGCTTGGTGAAGCAGAACCATAGGAGTTAAAGTTGCTAGAATAGTGAAGCAGAATTGTAGTAGATAAGATTCATAGCTTGTGTGATGGACGTTTAAGACATTCTTGTTTAAATAGTATCCATAGAAAGAAAAGGAACAAAAGATAATGACTAAGAAAATTTGCAAGCTTGACAAGTTTCTGCTTTAAGATACGTAAAACCGGCTAGTACTGAACCTGAGGTTTGGATAGGAGCCGAAACCCTATTGAGTCTGCATGAAAGCAAGAGGTTACTCGCGTTGAAGAGGAACTACAGGCCTTCATCCTCACGACCCTCTAACAACCACCACCAGGAGGCACTGTGCAAGCGCATCAATGGGACGAATACCAGAAAATTAATTATAATACTAGACGGAAATAGGTTTTGCATATGTATTAGGTGTGAAGCAATCTCATGTTTATGTAATCATTAGATGTAATAGAAACAAACTAAGTGGCAAAGGAAAGGCACACATGCCTTTGGAGGAGCAATCCCCCATGCGCCTCAGCGCGGAATAAGGCATACCTGCTTTACAACTTTAACGAGTTGTGGAGTCTATCCATGTATCACCTGTGCACCTCAGCCTCTGGGGCCAGAACAGAAACACCCCGTCTTGGGTTGTCTCTTAAATTGCCATTGGTTTTATCCACGATTTCCTGTGACTAGCAAATACCAAATACATGGGGCTGAGAATACTGCCCATCACAGATCCTCATGGATACAGCTGTCCATCAACACCCAACATGTTACATGTCTCTACAAAAGTATAATCTG